>CM046848.1:25177851-25225351 GCA_025618425.1 Heliocidaris tuberculata
CCCTCATAATACATGTATAGGCTTACTGTTCACTTTCAAACAGCGTCGCATTTCACTTCTATAGCAACGCATGACAACGATACGTAGAGAAATCATAATATTGAACACGATATTGATTCGGTATGCATGCATGATTGTGGCATAATAACGGAGCGGTGTACGAAGTCGTGAGCAAATACATCCTTTATTCAGTCATGTCTTGTGCAAACATAGCTCTTTTTTTTTTTCTTTTAAAGATGGGTTTGGATGTAGGCTTGATGGCTACTGTACGCATACAAGTGTTCTTTTATTTAATTTATACGCATCCGATAAAACAGTTTGATAATATTCAACGTGTTCTTTGTTCTGATGTCTGTTGCCTTGAATTACAGTCTTTTAATAGCCAGACTCAATTCAAACATATAATTATATTGATACTCATAGTGCATGTGATGTCTAGATACTATACTAAACACTAGATCCACAGTCAACCGTGACTTACACATAATGATCATGCAAATGACCAATGACGAGAATAATAAATCAAAATAATAAGATAAAATTAACATAATAATTTTCATTCATACATGATAATGCCAAGTATATATAGTCAGTGGCGTAGATACAGGGGAGCAGTGGCGGCACCAAGGGGGGGGCATGGGAGGGCATTTGCCCCCCCCCCCCAGTCAGAAGCTTTGCCCCCCCAGTTGCCCCCCCCCCCAATAATTTTCAGAGTGAAAAAAAAAAAGGGTGGAAAATGAAAAAGAAAAAAGGAAAGAAAAAAGTGAAAAAGGAATGGAGAAAAGAAGGAAAAAGAAAGAAAACGGAAACTTGGAAAGCAGTGGCGGCATCAAGGTGGGGGGGGGGGGCATGGGGCAAATTTGTTCGCTCAGCTCGTGTAAATATCCTCATATTTGGGTAGTTTTATAGCCGAATAATTTCTGTACATTTCCACTATAATAGTGTCAAAATTTTTGCTCGCTCGCTTCGCTCGCTCGCAATACAGGCCTATAACTCCACCACATAATCAGGCCGCGAGATGATCAAATGTCCTCATATTGGGGTAGTTTTATAGCCAAATAATCATTTCTGTACATTTTCACCACAAAAAGTTTCAAAATTTTTTGCCCGTTCGCAATGTATAACTACCACCTTATTATCGGACAGCAAGATGCTCAAATGTCCTCATATCTGGGTAGTTTCATAGCCGAATATAATTTCTGTACATTTTCACGACAAAAAGTGTTCGCAATAAATAACTACCACCATCATAATCGGGCAGCAAGATGCTCAAATGTCCTCATGCATATTGGGGTAGTTTATAGCCGAATATGTAATTTCTGTACATTTTTACTCCGAAAAATGTCAAAATTTTTGCTCGCTCGCAGTATATAACTAACACCTCTTTATAAATCGGGCAGTTCAGCTAGATGCTCAAAATGTCCTCATATCTGGGTAGGTTTATAGCCGAATATTCTGTACATTTTCACTACAAAAAGTGTCAATTTTTTTTTTGTCCGCCCTTGCCCCCCAACGTTTTCTTTTGCCCCCACTTTAAAAATCCTGGTGCCGCCACTGCAGGGGAGCGTTTCATCAAGCGTTTTGTCAGTGATTTTCACCGACAAATTTGCTCTCAACCAAGCAGATGCAAGGATTTCAGTAGCTTTATAACAGTTGTCAGTAAAAATCACTGACAAAACACTTGATGAAACGCTCCCCAAGGGTTGGGGCATGGGGCGCGTGCCCCCGAATCGAATGACAAAAATGAGTAGAAAGATGGAGAGAAAAGACGAGAGGGGATATGAAAAAAGATGCATAATTACCCCCCCCCCCCCCCCATTATGTTACCAGTGCCATCAATGACTGGACAGCGGCTTCACTCTTATAATTTAGATGAGAATATATAACTCGTACTGACCTTGCCACATCATGCAGCTCGCTGTGCCTTGACATTATAGCTTCATCACGTGTATTAATTTCTTCACCACATCCGTATATTGTCAGGAAGGAAGAAGGACAGTTATGGCCAGGCCTATCATTTTTCTGATCCCTAAATCCAACACCACAGAGCCATACTGCTTCCGTAAATAATATTGATGGGTTGTCAAAATTAAGCATGATAGTTGCCATATGAGAATCTCATGCATGGGCTGCCACATATAAAATACTGGTACTCTAAACCTTATACTGACAGAATCCAAAATTTTAGCATCTAAAGCCAAATATGTGTGTTCAATCAAAATATAAACGATGTAAAAAGCCTGTTTATCAGGGTTGTTCATTGGCCTAAATCCTATAACACTGCTATTTTTTACAAACAATTAGGATACCAAATTAATGTTATGTAACAAACAGGAACAACGAAGTTGCTCAGAAGACAATATTATGTTCCTTTGTTTTTAGGTATACTTTTCATTTTCAAAAAGGTTTTTTTAACACCCTGCCATTTACATTAGTGGCTCTAATCAGATTTTTTTTCAATCCCCCTTTTTTTTTCGTTTCTAATGGTATAAAACAAGTTTGACCTTTTCTTCTTTTTTTCGTTCAAATTACACTCATGCTTCTACCTATATTCTTTATATTACAGAGAAGTACTAGGAACCATAGTTTTAACGTCAACAAAAAAGGTCAAATACCTCACGAAACAAGGTTACATGAACAACAAGGTGTTAAGGGACCATGCATTGTCTGGAGAAAAAAACAACCTAGGAGTAGCTTGCATGTTCAGAGTACACTAGTACAATAGCTTTATACGTTCAGTGTATTCTCTACTGTTTGATTTCAATTAGGTTTTCACAATAAAAATATGACCTTGTTCTTCTTGGCGAAGTTTACGTGGATTTAATTTCCTTTTATTCAAATTCTTGCACCCACTGTCCACTGCGATACGGTGAGATAAGGTATATGCAGGGGCGGCGCCAGGGTATTTTGATAGGAGGGGCAAGACGACCTAAAGATGACGTCATATTTTTTCTCCATTAAATAAAAGGGGTAATATAGAGTTATATGTTTAAGACTTTAATACTCCTCTTTCTTCTTTCTTCCCTTTTCTTCCTCCTTCCCTTTTCTTCCTCCTTTTCTTCCTCCTTTTCTTCTTTTTTCTTCCTTTTTTTTCTTTTTTCTTCCTTTTTTTTCTTATTTCACTACTTGAAAAATCATAGGGGGGCGGTCGCACCCTCTGCCCCCCGCCCCTGTAGCGGCGCCGCTGGGTATATGAATATCATATAGATTGATCAAATATCCGGGTTATATTACTTTCTCTTTGAGTCATTGCTACATATAACTCTGTGTTTTCAAGCTCCAATATGTGTTTTGCTGACCAGTGAACTGCATGATCCAAATGCTGGAGCGTAACAAGAAGACAGCAAATTTTTGTTCATATAATTACCGATAAGCAAAGCGGTCGACATAATATTTTCATCAGTCTGCCATTAATGCGAAGAACGTAAGTCCATTTTTCAACAATTACTTTGCTATAACACCCACCAATAATCATATTTTGTTTTTAAGAAAGAGATATATCTGTATAAAGCATGAGTAATTTGACACGGTGATGGTTCATGGTTGCTGAATGTTGTTTGGATCTTTTAAATGAGAAGTTTTAATACCTATATAAAGTTTTCTTCTTATGACCCGCACTACATGTACATGGACTTACAGAGAATATCATTCTTTAATATTTATTTTTAGGACAATTATAAAAACAACGACGACGGCGAACAAACATTACTTATCGGAATGATTCAATCGTAAAACTTCTTCTTGAACTTTCTAAACGTGCAAACTTCATGTTGCTTTTGTCTGCATGCATGATTGAATTTAATCTCCTTTATCAAGAACTTTGTTTGTGCCTTTGTGTTGATATCGTGTCCTTTGAGAGAAAAAAATAGAAGTATATTAGTAATGGTCGTGGAAAACCAGCAGAACATTTTCGGGCGCAAAATTGCACCGTTCAGAATGTAAAGATTGTACCCTATGTTTGGTTGCACAATACCACCCCTAAGTATAGATGTGCTAAAAAAGCGGTTTGATCTCAGGAGAAGGAACGATGATCTGTGAAATGGGATATCCCGGATCAGAGACAAAGTCAACGCGCCACTGCCCTTGGCGTTGGGTATTAGTCATTGGTTTTCTATAAGCCGTGTCCCTCGGACAGGACTTTAAGCCGTAGTTCCCTCAAATAAGTAGAGCTATGATGCATGCATTACGATTTATCAAACAACGAAAAGTTAACAATTTTTTAACATTAATACCCGTCGCACACAAGGCATCATTAATTTTGCTGTGGATGTATCTTTTTCTTCTCCTTCGCTATAAGTACAGGGCACCGTCTGGTGTATTCTCGTATACTGTTGAAGGTGCTGCATGTGCAGGCACCACTTTGACAGTTTATATCTTATTTTTTTGTAGAGTGAGACATGGCTACAAAATATGAAGAAATGCAGGGACAGATGCAGGACAAGTCAGTGGACCCTGCGAAGTATCTACCTCGAGTCCTGGAGGAGATCAAGAAAGATGACGGCAAGGAATTCATCGAGGCCTGCGAGTATGAACTCAAGAGCAATATGTTGGATATAGTCAAGGACGCGTAAGTCAATATTTAGTTCTTTAAACAAACAAACAAAAGATCATTTTCTAATGTGATTTGCCGACATTCTATAACAATTTTGAATTGGCTTGCTGACGGAAACATGCACAAACACACCCTCACACACCAACCTCTTTATAAGAGAACTATTATATATTTGAACACCCAATGACAGGCTCCGGCCTAAAGGGAGGGTACTTACTGTGTAGTGACGAACATGAGCGCCATGCAAAAGGCTACTTTCAACCTTTGACAAAATGAAATGGAAATATATAAATCAGCTTTCTTATTCACCAAAAATGAACTTGTTACCGAAAACTAATAACTAATGAAACAATTTCCACTTTTCCACAGGAAAAACAAACATGAGAAAATGATGGTTGAAATATGCATCGAAAGCATAAAGAGAAAGACACAGAAATACTACGAATTTGCCAAGAAGATATTTGAAGAGAAAACTGTGGTTCGATGGAAGGTAAGTTGATGATTACCTCGTTGTTCCCCCCACCTACTTTTCCATACGGTCATTGATTTCTGTGCAAATGGCTACCAACAAGTTTTACTGACTACTGATTCCACTCTGGACTGAAATAAAGATGCACTGCATGTGGAATAAAATGTCCAAAGTGATAACTTGAACAAATGTTTCTTTGTGTACAGATTGATGTACACAATAAGTGAATAACTGAATTACAAAATCATTTTGCCAATATGATGTGTAATGAACCGAGTCCAAGAAGTAATTATCATTTTTATATATACGACAGGAAGTTTTATTTTGAAGAAAGAATCACCTAGTTGTGGAGCACCTCCATCACTTTATTAGGCGTATAGTTGTAGTAGTTCTTAAAATTTTGGTCCTTTCCAGTGAGTGGTTAATGGTAAAATGATTATACAGGGTGGCCCAGAAAGAACACCTGAGATCTGCAATTTCAACGACATATATTTATTTTTGTTTAATTGTGTATAAAATTCTTTTCCGATCACTTTTGGGTAAGGCGTTTTGATCTTCGTTTCATTCATGTTGTCTTCGTTTTCAAAGCAAGAGCAGTCATGCGTTTGTTAACAAAACTGACTGTATGCGAAGTTGTCGTACGCAAATTTCCAGCTGCTTTAAGCATGATTACGGTTGAATATTGAATTTTGAAAGTGACATTGCCTCACAAAAAAAGCCGTAGAAGCACAACCCCTTACCAAAAATTGATGACCTTGATGTCATTTTATTGGGAAAAGAATTTTCTACTGAATAAAAAAAAAAAAAAAAAAAACTGATGATAGATACCATGTCAACTATGTCGTTGAAATTGCAGGTCTCATGTTTTGCGTTTTTATTCTGGGCCACCCTGTATAATAAAATGTAGTCTCATTTATCTAGAGTAGCCCCACCATGCAGCCTTAATCATGTTCTTCCTTAGGATACTGCAATTATTACCTAAACATTGCCAGGTGCATCTCGTTTTTCCGAGGGTCCTACTCCGACGGTTCGTAATTCCGAAAATGAAATTGGGTTCATAATTCCGAAAATGAAAAAAGGGTTCATATTTGCGAAGGTTCAAAATTCCGAAAAGTTATATAGGACTCTATTGCATTTTTGGAATTACGAACCTTCGGAATTATGAACCCTTTTTCACTTTCGGAATTACGAACCATATTTCATTTTCGGAATAACGAACCTTTCGAGTAATGCATAAAATGTTCTGAATTATGAACCCTGTTTCATTTTCGGAATTATGAATTCCCTGCTATGGGAAATTTGCGTTTCGAAATCACGGACCTTTGGAATTATGAACCTTCGGAAAAACGAACCTTTGGAAAAACGAGTACACCCTTTGATACACCTTGGTCGAGAGGGACAAAACATGGATAACGAGCCTCCATGGCACAATATACCAATATACCACCTTCCTATGTAAAGGGCTGAAGGTGCCGTAGAGTCATTGCAGTTTTATTTTAAAATTTTCAATAGGAACTAAATTATATTGGAGCGCCTTGAGCACCTTAGTATTATAAAAATGTCATTACAGAGTTTGTTTTATAGGGACTTCAAACGGACTGGGGGGGGGGGGTGTAGCACACTCCGAATCTGCCCTATTCTAGATACGCCAACGCCAATCAACGGCCGTGTAAGAATGTACTAACTATAGGAACTGGGCTCCGTTACACAATCAATGGGAAAGTGGCAATGGCCAATCATAATCATCGTTGCATGCACATATTGTTAAAAAGGCTGACCATCAAACCAATCAGAATCGTATTTTCAACTTTGCAATTGATTACAAGCCTTTGTGTTACGAGGCCCTGGTCTGTTTTAATTTCCTTTTTATATTAGGGCCACGAGCAAGCAATCGAGCAGATGACCCGAATCCTTGAAGAACCCATAGAATGGGAAGCCACTGATGACGAGAAAGAAGAGCGAGAAAAGCACGTTTCTTGGGGTGGATCGGGTTGTGCACTTAAGGATACAGTCGAGGAGATGATCAAAGCATGCAGGTGAATTATAAATATCAATTTTGCAAAAAATCTTTTGCAATAGAAAACATATATGTCAAAAAATAATGTTGTTTCAGTTATGCAATATGTACAATTGTTATATTTCACTGATTCATTGCATGATTTTAGATACTGTTTTACTCATAGACGGGTTTTACTTCTTTCATTTACTTTGTAATTTCAATTTTGATGTTGAATATTTGTGCTTATTCATTTTATCCTTTGTACACTGAAGACATTTCATGGCTAATGTCGATACGATACCGCCTTGTACTATAATTATTCAAAATTAGATTGAACTGAATTGGAAAAAAGAGATATCCTTAGGATCAGGAAATAGAAATTTTCACGTCAGAAGGGGCACTATTGACACCGCTAGAGGGGCATATTTTAAGTGTCCACTCACATTTTGAGATAATTTATGTTCACGATAAAAAGGAAACGGAAAAAAAATCATAAGGATTCATATTCGATTTGTCCTTACTCATAGCCTATGCTAATTTGTAACTGTTTTCCACATTATTCTTTGGAATCTATTGTTGTCATGGCTGTACCATCTTATTTCTACCTCAAAATATGACCTGTCAATCAATCATGTGGATCTCTAACCGAAACATTCATAAAACACTATACTGTAAGCAATTTATGTTTCCTATTCTAGCACCGCAATGTCATATTTATCTGAATCGCATTTTCCTACCCGTCTATTTTTCAACTGGACTGAATTTAACATTTACTTCACTCTCATCGAAACAATGTGATATACAAAGGATACATGTGTAGTAATGTGGTTAAAATAGAGTACAATACAGTAAAATAATTCAGAAAACAGGAGGCGAAAACCCGGTAAGCAAAGCTTGTGTTGGGAACGCCCTTAGCAATTGAACTCATGTGACTGAAAGAGCATCATTGTATGAGTACGAGTTTTACATAATACAGAAGGAATCGATTATAGGAAAGAAAATAGATGGAGAAAAACTGAGAAGAAAGTTAGGTACTGGAGTATAAGTTCATTTGAATTAAAGTTAATTAGATTGCATATCATTTCGAGCCTTCTGTGCAATGTGTGTACGACGACATCATCAAAGATTTCAGTCCGTCTGTATCCTCAAATTTACATCTTCCATTCTCTTCCTTCTAACCACTCATGTTACCTTCTCTCTCCTCTTTACATCTTTAAGTCGTGACAAGATCATCAAGAAAGTAGCTGCGTCTTTTGCTCGTCTTCTTTCTGCAGCCCTTGAGAGCGGCTCAGATATGCACGTTGTGGTTGCCCTGGCCATAATTGAGACAAGCGAGATGACGTGGGAGGTAGATAATAAAATATGGATCTAAATTCGTTTCCAAGATTAATAATGTCAGTATGATAAAAAAAAATGATCTCCGATTTTGCAATGTCTTTCTTATATTCTGTTTGTATCTAAGCAATATCTGATAAATGTAGCCAGTTTTGAATAACATAATTCACTGTATTAACTTCTGTATCACTGTGGTGTTATTTTCACTGGTAGAGCAGGAATTAATGGATCTACGGCGTAATTCTCTCCCACCTACCATAATTACAATCAGCGCTTACTCAATAACCCCTTGGATGGGTAAACTTAGAATGTTCAAAGTACATATCTAATTATATATGAATATGAATTAGTACGAGTTCTACACTTTAAATACACTATCGCCATCCCGTCACCCTGTCAAAGTCCTCTTTATTCTTTTGTTTATTTTTTTTTAAACAAGAGTTGTGAAAAACTGATCCCCGACGTGCTGGAAAAATTCAACAAATGGTTGCGTCGAGACGACATCAACTTGGAAGAAAACCGCGACCACAAGTCATTACCGGGGTCCATGACAAGTTACGGTATCCTAGAAAATGCTGGGTAAGACTCAAATTCTCAGGTCTTTTTCGTTTTCATTTGCTTTGCGTTTATTACATCGTTATGAGATAGGGGTGGAAGAGAGAAAAGAGAGAAAGAGATAGAAAGGGAGAGAGAGAGAGAGAGAGAGAAGGGGGTAGGGAGAAAGAAAGGGAGGGCTATATAGAGGCAACGCAGAGAGCATTCCATTCAGTGGCATACTATAGCTACGTGCCCGCCCGCCAATGGCATGGTTATAAAAATCAAGAAAAGAAAAGGAGGGAGAGGTGGAAAGGAACGTAAAAAGAAGACAGTATGTCCCCTTCCCATGCACACTGCTCCTATTCGGTGGCATTATAAACTCACATTTCATCCTCTTATATTAAAGGCCAAGTCCACACTAATATCAAGTTGATTTGAATAAATAGAGTAAAATTAAACAGGCACAACAGTGAAAATTTCACTGAAATCGGATGTAAAATAAGAAAGTTACGGCATTTTGAAGTTTTGCATTTTTTTTATGAAACAGTGATATGCATAACATTGGCGATATGCAAATGAGTGAACCGATGATGTCACACACTCACTTTTCCTTATGTATTTTATTATATGAAATTTCAAATATTTCAGTTTTTATGGATGTGATAATAAAGAATCTCTCCCTTTTATCAAAATAAGTTATAATAATGATGATTTTACATGTTCCATAAGGAGCCAAACCATGTTTTACATTATTGAAGCAAAAAATTGAAATATATGATATTTCATATAATAAAATACATAAGGAAAAGTGAGTGCGTGACATCATGGGTTCACTCATTTGCATACCGCCCATGTTATGCATATCACTGTTTCAAGAAATAATGCAAAACTTCAAAATGCCGTAACTTTCTTATTTTATATCCGATTTCAATAAAAAAAAATTTAACTGTTATGCTTGTTTAATTTTACTCTATTTATTCAAATCAACTTGATATTAGTGTAGACTTGGCCTTTAAGAACGGTGCCCCCTCAGTGTCTATAATCACGTTATGTCACTGCTAATATTTACACCTTCGGAGGGACAGTCACTTTTTTTATCACATCATCCCATTCGTCCGGATTGTACTCCAGGGGCTAGATGATTGTATCATATTAGGCCTGTTTATCTTAGGACAATATCTTGTTTCATCACAGAAAATCTATCGCACCTCAGCTAAAGAGTATCATGGAATACTGTTTGGAACAAGAGCTTGAAGGCGATCAACTGCCTCTCTCAGCGCATGGAGATGTCCTTCGTAACATCATTAGTAATTTCATTATGAGGGTAAGTTCTGCCAGGTCCGCTCGCTATGCATAAGGACCGCTATTCATAGAAAACCGCTATTCATTTAACACACGTTATGAATAGCGGTCCTTATGAATAGTTATGAATAGTGGTCCTTATGAATGGAGGTCCTCATGAATAGTTATGAATAGTGGTCCTTATGAATGGAGGTCCTTATGAATAGCGAGGTAATTTGTCTATGGTTTGCTCGCCATTTAGAAGGACCGCTATTCATACAAAACCGCTATTGATTTAGTCACGCGTTATGGATAGCGGTCCTTATGAATAGTGGTCCTTATGACTATCGAGGTTACCCCAAGTTCTGCAAGTTGATATGGGATGTCCCATAATGCATAGCGTGTCCACAGAATGAGTGTTCCACACACATTGAAGTACATTGTACACTGTGACACTGTGATACGGCCTATGTGTGCAAACCATGTCACTGTAAAACTGATGTTACCCCAGTGTGTTCACTGCCATGTGTACTATACTGAGATTTTATTCAGACCACAGTGTGCCACACTGTCTCACTACACTGTGTCACTGATTGTGCTCACATTCCTGACACTGTGAACGTGCATGTGACATGTTCCTCATTATCTTATCGTTTATGCTATGATGCCTAGATATATACACACTGTGATTCATAATGTGTCCATTGTACCATAAAGTGTCACTGTGAAAATATAAACAGTGTGTTCGCAATTTCAACATTAAAAAAAAAAATGAGTTCCGAATTTTTAACTCAGTCAGATCACACTGTGCATTGAATTAGGCTATGAATCTGGCGCTGAATGAAATCCCATTCAATTTACATTGATACTTGGAAAGTCAGTTGAGAAATTCGAACTTCGTATTGAGTACGGCAGCTCCTGCGTTTAAAGAGAAGGTTGAGTAACTGGTGAAGGTTAAAAAATAATTTGTGAGCGTTCTCATTCTTTTTATGTCACTTTGGAAGAATATCATAAAGAAAATATCCCATCGCTCTGAATACGCTCTTAATTGAAATATGACGAGAAAAACACAAACTCAACTTTATCTATAAATTACAATTACTGCAATGTACGTTGTGGATCATGTGTTACGCCATATTCCGCGCTGACCGCGCATCACTCCATCTTTTTGTTGATGTCTTTTCAGAATTACGAGAAAGTAAAGAATTTTAAGGATTTAATGCCTTACGTGGTGAAGCTGCTCTCTTGTGACGTCACAGAGCTAGAGAACATGGCTGGGTACGCCATAGGGACTGTCTACCAGAATGGTGAACTTCTAGCTCCCTACGGTGACGACATAGCTGATGCCTATCTAGACAACAAGTGCGAAGGCACAACCGTTGGCAGTGAGTATCATTCGTGTGGGGTATGTGTGAGTGTGTGCGTAGCTGTTTGCCCTTGTAAACACTTTTAAAAGTGGGGGGGGGGGGACATATCATTTGTCCCCCCCCCCCCCCCCACTTTTGGGGTTCTAACCAATTACTAAAAACCTGACAAGCACTTCCATCTTGTTCTTTTGCATGCCTTGATTTTGAGAAATACTCAAATATAAATGTTCAACCGCCCTTGATGACATTTGTTGCCTTGTTGAAATCATCCCAATCCTCTTCCCTCGCCATGCAGCACTGCCATGGCGCGGCGCGGCGCGCCGTTCGATCGAGTTGCAAATTTTATTCTAGATCTCGCCTATAGCCGGCCGCCGCGCCAGGCCTGAGGGGGGGCTTTGGCCTAATTATAGGCCTTGCGCAGCGCTATCGGGTGCAGTCCTGCGTACGCAGCATAAGCTTAGCGCAAGCTTTTTAGCCTTACGGCAAGCTTGCGCTAAGCTATGCTGCGAGTGCTGCTTACGTACGTTACGTCAATGGCAAAACTTCAAAAAGTCCCTACCGTGGGAGGGAGGGCATCCCCCTTCCTCCCTCGCTCAGTGTCCCACTGTCCCCCCCCCCCCCCCCACTTTTCAGAAGCTGTTGACGCCCTTGTGTTTGCGTGGGTGGGTGTGTGTGTGCGTGCGTATGTCGATCGCTAATTTTTTATTTCTCTCTCACGGTCTTTTTCAAGTAGCGCTTCTGGAATTTCTGGTAGCTTTTTATATCTATGTAAAATAATGAAGATAAATAAGGACCATAACTTTATATAACACTTGAATCTATTAACAAACGTATTGATGGTATTGAGTCATAAAAAATGATTCATTTTCTTGCATTTTTTGCTACTGACGAAGTCATATGTAGTGAATAAGAATCTTTTGTTTTTCATGTCTTATGTACAGTGGCTTTAAAGAGTATATTCCAGTATAAACCGGAAGTGGTCCTGTCACGAATGGACCGTATCGCCGAAAAGATGGAAGATATGGGAAGCAATGACAAGACATATCTCTACATGCTGCTTGATGACATCGGTAAAAAGAATGCAGAGGTGCGGATTTCCGATGAGATTCTCATATTTTAATCAACACATGCACCGCATCAAAACAACTCGTGCTATTTTGATAATATATTCCACCTTCAAAATTCAATGGTCATAGGTTAAATTTCAGACTTCAAACCTGCTTCAAATTGACTACTTCTCCTCGTCCCGTAGACTTTAATAGGTTCCTTTATAATTTTCAAAGGACCTGATTGCAATCTCCATGGAGATTTTAAAAGTTGTATTATAAACTTATTTCTCTTTTCGCTTTGAAGATGTAATGTAAAGATATACACAAAACATTAAAGCAATTCAGGTGAAACATGTGTATATTTTTTAGAGACAAGATAATTTCTTAAAACTTAATGTTTACGTGTTTTTAACATTAGAAAGGGGGGGGGGAATAACACTCAGAAATTTGATGAACTATTCCACATTGTTTCGCTCTAGGTTTTAGTACCACATATTGACTTGATGTTTGAGGACGTCTGTGATGCATCTCTGGCGACATTGTGTTTCATGACTTTGGCTACCATCTCCATTGACCATGCAGAGCATTTTGTGAAACATATAGACAGATGTCTCAAAGCCTGGGAACAGATTCCTTACACTGTAGCCTCCGCCTGCAAGACAATCGCCAGTATAGGCCGCCTTAACAAGGTATCAACAGGAGCATTATTTCAGAGGATCAATAATCTCAACCCTCCCCCCCAAAAAAAAAAAAAAAAAAAAAAAAATTATAATAATAATAATGATAAAGTAATATATATATATTGCTCGAAAACATACAATTATCCCAGAAAACTTTTATGTGATATGTAAATGGTTAAAAATTAAAGAGCATAAACGGAAATAATTGTTATATTAAGGGAAAATAGAAGAGATAGAGAAGATGTTGGGGCTTACATAAAGCGACAGTGAAACATGCTAATCATAAAGTCCATTATGCTATGCAAGAAAATGATAGCCTTTGCTCTATCAGAGAACTTACATTTTAATTATTTTGGGTAATTTTTTGCCCTTTTTCAGAAAGAGGCAGAAAGATGTTTAAAGATCTTTTTCGGTAAATTGGACAGCATCGATCCTATGTGGATAAGCGTCATCCTAATGGAGGTGAAGAGGATAGGTCAGGCACACAAGGAATGTCTAGCCTTGTATCGACCAAAGATTGAGAGTCTGAAGACATGTCAACAGATGGGTGTACCAGACTTGGTCCAGTCCATGATTGATTTCTTAGACGACAGAAGGTAAATATCAAGTTGGTCCTTGATGAGCTACGTATAGGAGACAGTGGAGACTACTGAAAATTGTATCAAAGTCAAGGTCTTGTGCTTTGGGACATCCAAGTAGACGGACAGACCACGAGACTGACACCGACAGTGTCAGTCTCTTGAACCTTAAGTAGAAGAAATTGTCAGAACGCCCGCGGAAACGAAATGTCGGTCTAGTGGGCGGTAAATCTCTTGGGCTGTCAGTTTCTTGAACTCTCTGGTAACTTTTCAGAAGAGCCGTGAGAACGACATTGTCAGTTTCGTGGGCTGTCTGTCTCTCTTGTGGGCTGTAGACTGATGCCTATGTTGCTATACGCCAATACAATTACCGTCGTATATCTTCATCAATAACTAGTTACTAGTTAGTTAAATTCAGTTCTGTCTACCATGCTAACACGATTTTACTACCTTCTTAAATACTTCGAAAACTCATTGAATTTTGTTATATACGTTTGAAACCATTTTCAGTCTCCAAGGCCTCAGTGAAGAAGTAGCAGAGCAACGAGAAGATATTGACAACTTGGACTCTCGGGTTACGAACACAGAAAACGACATCACGAAAATCGATGAGACCGTTGCACAGCAAGGTGACGAGATCCAGAATGTAAAGAACGAGGTCAACGAGCAAGGCGAAAGGCTTGATGAGCTGAAAGAAGTTGTGGATGAGACAGTGGAGAAGGTTGAGGAGATCGACCACAAGGTAATTAAAGATGTCATATGGAAATTTCCAGATCCTTTAAGTTATGTCAAATGCTTTCATGCTTATATCAAAGGCCAACAATGGACATTCTTTCTGATATTCGTGCCATAAATATCATAGGCCCTGGAGAGTATACGTATTTGAATTTTCTTCGAATTGCAGACGATTACCAATGCACCGAAATGGTCACGAGACGTCTCGAAGCTGTTAAACCCAGAGCATGAGCACGACTGGAGATTCCTGGCCGTTCGTCTTGGCTACTCGGGTGAAGACATCCGCAACTGGGCCCTGTCACCTGATCCTACAATGGCTATCCTGGCTGAGTGGTACACGACTCACAAAAGCAGCGATGCCACATATGCTATACTCAGTGCGCTAGAAGACATGGGCAGAACTGAAGCAGCGGAAATCATCACACAGTCTCTGGAAGAAGCAGGTATGAATGAATTGTCCTCGTTTAAGTTGGTGATGTGTGATGTGGTAATTGGAGTGAAAGATGTATGACTCCAAAAGAGATCAGAAGTCTTAATGAACCCATCTAAATCGCCATGGTCGGACAGTTTCTCTGAATGACCTGGCAGTGTAGCTCATGTACATGTACCAAACCGATGCGCATTATAGGTATTACTTATATGGATTTGAAATGGGCGTCGCCTAAAATATACACAATGCCAACCCGCTGATAAACCAGTCATTGTCTGTAACAGTTTGCCAACATGCAGCTTTATCAGAACATAGTTTCCCTTTATATGAAAGTGATTTACCTTTTTACTAGCACGAATATAGAAGGAGGCAGAACGACTTCAAGTTTTCAGTCAGAAATATCTCCTGATACTACAAAGCAATTTCCCGTATAATCCATGTCCGAGAAATTGTTAAAAAGTATTACTAATGTGGCACTTTAAGTGAAAATTATAACACAAAACCAATGAATAGGAATGGAATTTGATATTTCATAGGATGAATAAATGATTGCTGGTTGATAAACTTAACATCCATTTCAGGTATTAGTCAGCATTCAAGTATGTCGTCCAAATCTGATAGTATGGTCAACTTAAGATTTGAAACGTTTGTACGAGAAAGCCTCAGGACAATTCAAGATGAGCAACGAACGATGCGCCAAAGAGCTGCTCAACTGGAACAGAAATTGATGGAAGCAGACGAAAGACTTAACGCTAGATTAGATCTAATTGTCAAGAAACTTGATCTGGTTCAATGTCTGATTGCAGAACAGGGCTCTACCTCAACACCAAGAGACTATTAAATCCTATATTCTTATTCGTATTTCATCTCGGGGTCCTTGAAGATTTTGCAAGGACAGAGACTGGTATAATCTTCAAGAGTAATGAAGAGAGAGTCGTATTGACATGATGTCTTTCACTGCATGACTTGTCAACATTTTATATTATTTTGGTGCTAGTTTGTTGAGAGAGTGCTAAGAGGTGTGCGATCCGGCCAATCATCTGCCAGCCGAATGGGATTAGTTTTCAGATTCCAGGCCTTATACAGTTTCACAGAGTGAACCATTTATTGTTATAGAAAACAGGAAATATGTGTATTCCCTGTAACAAGACGATCAACCAAATGGTCTGAAAACAATACTGTGCAGCACGTGTAGAAACCCGTATTAAAACATCAATTAACTTTCCACCGACCAGAACTGCTAGTGCCTCAGGCGCCCCCGGACCAGTCGGAGAAGCCCCCGACAGTATTCCTGAGCTACCAGTGGGACCACCAGCCCGAAGTGAAGGCCATCAAGAAGCATCTCGAGATGGCAGGGTTTCCTTGCTGGATGGACATTGGTCAGATGGGTGGAGGAGACCAGTTGTTCGCAAAGATCAGCCAAGGCATGAGGTCATCCAAGGTGGTACTCTGTATGGTGACAGAGAAATACTCAAACTCAGAGAACTGCAATAAGGAGGTAAGAAAATTAATCGTTGAAATATTTGTCATGCGGGATCAAAGAGTTTATGAATTACAGTGACATAAGAAAAGTCATAAAAATTTGATCATACCTGCGAAAATATGATATCAGAGTACTACAAATAATAACGTTTAGTCTGCCCACGGAATTTGCCATCCAGTCTCAAGGAATATAAACATTTACTCTAAATACTTAACATCGATGCAATTCAGTTTTACGTAGAGTAATTTTTAAACATAGAAGAGGCAATGTGACTAAATCAATGGCCTCATATTTACTACAGACACTACCCTATATCCCACCACTGCCGCCATTTTTATATTTGCTTGAAATTACAGAAACAAACTCACACGACAGAGATGATTGAATACCTGTAGTCGGCCTTAGGTCAGGGGTCATAAACACAAAACATTTTTATAAACATGAGTTACGGTGGTAACCCGTAATGCAAGCGAGGCCTATAGAACAAATTAAAGCAATGTTTCTCCGAAATTTTTTGCTTTGATCTATTTTTTTTTTTTCGTTATAAAGGTAAACCTTGCCAACCTGCTGAACAAACCAATCATTCCGATCCTCATAGACCATACTCAATGGCCTCCTCAAGGCGCCATGAGCATGTTGTTTGCACAGCTTCTCTACATCCAGTTCTTTAACGACAAAGAATACGTGAGAGGAGAGAAGTTCTGGGAGGACGCCAAGTTCTCGGAACTTTTGGGACAGATTTCATATCATGCAAACCCAGATGAAAGCATGATATCCGATGGTACGACAACAAAGAATCTAAGAATTCCCTTTAATATTATAATGTAGGCCTGTATAGATTCTTTCAGTTGGTCAAAAGAGCATGCATAAATTGTTTAAGATATTTGAACTTTACACTGACGTTGTAATAGTTAGACTGGTATCATAACGTATAAGACAGCAGTATGACTTGCCTGTAGGATCTTAGAATCTAAGATGAATGAAAGCTCTTCAATTTTCGAGTTCTAAGATTGTTTCAATCAAATTGAACATTCCAATAACTTTCGGTAGGGTGACGGAGCAGTATAAAGACAAGTTACCTTTCTTTAGCCCACTTGACTTCTCATGACTCATCACCAGTCCCATTTCCATATTCAGATATGAGATTTTAATATTTGTGTTTGCAGAGTATCGTGACTGGATTCCACAGGTGGACGATAAACCGGTCACTGTCAAGAAGGTATCTGAAGAAGCTAAGAACTCACCTGCTCAGCAGAGCCAAGCTGTGGTAAGAACCTCAATTCAAAGAAGAGAATGGACAATTTTCAATTGATGATATAATAATCTTGAGTGTTAGGAGTATTCAACATAGCCAAATACTGGCAAGTCTACTGGCGGCACCTTCTTTCATTTTTGTTTAATGTTTGTTTACGTCTGGAGTAGTTGTCCGCAATCTTAGGACTCTTAGAAAAATAGTTTATTTTACGTCAGTAAATCAGAGACCATCCGAATATTTTAGCAACGTCATAATTACCGATAAGGCTACAAATGCCTTGGCTTTGCAGTGAACAAACTAATATTATTTTTATACAAGTATCCTGTAAGTGAATGTAAATAGATTTGTTCTCTTGTCTTCTTTTATAACTGTTCCACTTGGATTTTTCTTCTTCGGTTCGATTGTTCTTCCTTTTCCTCATGTGTCTTAACAAAGCTTTTTGTTCCTTTTATATTTTCTTTCAGGAGTCGACGGAAGCTCCGTCCGTATTCATTTCTTACCAATGGGGCAAGCAACCTGAGATTAAGAGACTATTCTCACGTCTCACGGGTTTGGGATACCACTGCTGGTTGGATATCAATCAAATGGGTGGTGGGGATCCACTCTACTCCAAGATTGATAAGGGAGTGAGAAATGCAAAGGTATGATATCATTGCTGATGTGCCTTATAAAGAAATCCTAATCCTTCTTCTACTCCTCCTTGAAAAAATGAATGAGTAGAGCAAGTATGGCCATCTCTTTCCACTACCATTATGTGTTTGAAATGAATAGAGCGGAAGAAAGAAGAACAAGATAACGGTGGCATGACCTTGGATCTCACATTCTAAATATCAAATGTCTCAGTTTTTGAATTGAGAACTGTTAGGTTGACTTGTTCTTAATTCTAGAAACTTGTAGAAACACATGAAGATACCTCCTAAAATACTAGATAATAAAACGTGTAGGCGTTGTCAAAATACTAGCTTCTCTACCCAGTCCAAAGCATTCCATGCTTGAAGATAAATACTTCTCTGTTCTAAGATAATTCTTGTGTAGAAAACATAGTCCTGTATGGATGCTCAAACGAATATTCTAAAAATGGGAAAAGTTGACGGGAAAAAAATGTTATTTTTTAACAGGTCGTCGTTTCCTGCGTCACTCCCAAGTACTCTCTCTCCGCCAACTGCAGACGAGAGGTCAGTCTCTCTGACGCACTCCGCAAACCTATCATTCCTCTGCTGCTTGAAGAGATGACATGGCCACCTGAAGGACCAATGAGCATGACCTTCACCCAGCTTCTCTACATCGACTTCACCAAGGAGACCACTCAGGCAAGCTTTGATGATGAAAAGTTTGATGAACTGATTGAGAAAATCAAGGAACATGCGCAGCCGACGCTTGAGATTGTGCCTCCTGGGGAACAGGATGCAATGAAGGCAACGAGCAAAGAATTACAATCTCCAACACCTACGCCCAAAATTGAAGAAACAGCAGAGACAAGCGAGACGAAAGACATACCATCGTCTGGTAATACAAGTGAAGGTGACATCAAGCCTGTCAAGGAACCCCCTGTAGCAGTTGAGAGAAAAGCTACTCCAACGGAACAGGCAGCTCCTGTACAAGACGCGGTACCTGAGCAGCAGAATGCGCCTGCTATAGAACAACCACCTCCTAAACAGGCTGATAAATCCCCAGAGAAGTCGTCCTCACGCCCTCCGTCAGGAAAGAAGAACAAGAAATCGTCTACCTGTTTGCTCCTTTAACAATGCAGCGTTCTGCCTAAGAATTCTTACGCGCCAGTATATGAATGTGTTCTCTCAATTATCTGCATTATTTTGATGACAGCTGGTCTTACATTGCCGAACTGTTTCAATCTCTTCCGCCTTTTATTTATAACATTTAACCCGTTTACAATGATAAAATTTCGGTTTGATTGCAGTAATATAACAACATACATTCATTTGACACCGCCAATGGCGCTAAGGCATACAAAATCTGTAATAACATTTTTAATTCATATTTTAGCATTCGATTTCATTAACTTATTTAGACATAGTACGTAAACATGCATTTTTAAAAGATGTTTAAAACGTCACTTTTATCTTAGTAAGTCAATCCCTTTTCTCCCTGTTGCACTCTAGGTAAAGATGACACCATTTTCTATTGGGTCTTTAGTAGGCTTATTCCCAATAATTCTTAACTTATGTATGATGGGGTGAAAAATGCTGCTTTTATTATTTATTCTTTGATGATGGTGATTATCATAGCACATAAATATTCCGCGTATATTTCTATGCAATTAAGCTGCATCTGGATTAGAAACTTACACTCTGTTCTTGGGTGAAAATAATTTAAGATAATTTCCATGGAAACTATGAAGTCCTGTCCTGGGATTCACTGCTGTCAGTGAAATCAGTACCGAGTACAATAATAGCCAATGAAATAAAGGTGAATAAGACCATGTGGACGAATAACTGGCTGGAAAGAAAGGATTAAGAGAAAATTATTGTATCAACTCCTGAAACAAAATAAAACGTTTTCATTGAGATCAGTCCTTGGGAGTACGACATATGTAGTTTCAATGAGATCACGAAATACCCACTTCATCTTGGTTTCAGCCTGAGAACTCGTGCTCTTTAGATGTCTAGTGGATAAGTCTCCGGACTGTGAAAAACAAGGTACAAGGTTTGAATCTCTGGCGCAGCAGTAATGTTGTTCGGCAAGACATTAATCTACATTTGCCACACTCGATCCAGGTGAGGTAAATGGGTAGCCGGTAAGGATTATTCCTTGAAATTAATGCACTGTGCGCTACGGTTACCGGAGCTATAGCCGGGGTATTTCGCTTATTTATTTAATTTCCGGACAAACAGATAAAACGTCTAGAAACGAAGGAGGTAGGAAATACCACCGACTAGTGCCCGAGGATAACCCGGAGGAAACTAGTTTATGTTATAAAGGTTCTCCTCACTAGTCAGTGGTAAAATATCAAAAGTTCTTTTTGGAAGCGCATAGAGACGTTACATCATAATTTGATGTGCACTTTACAAGAACGGAATACATGTATTATTACTTATTATCGTCTTTTAACGTCTCGAAAGTGATTGAATTGCATCAAGGTTCAAATACCACAGTCTTTCTATGTAATATATTGTAGACTATCATAGTCACTAGAACGCCATCGTCGGTCTCATGGGCTGTAGCCTCTTATACATGATATATTGTGTTTAAATAAGTTATCTTTGAATGACACGGTTGTTGACTTAGGTGTATCAGTAATAAGAAATAAAGTATCAATTTATATATGGTATTGCGTAGGTTTAAGATGCCATTTTTTAAAAGTAATCATATACATGTTTATGTTGTTTCCTGTAAAATACAAGAGGATTATTCTTACAATTTATTTTATTGTGCAATGCTTTACCAACGTAGTCCATTTTGTATCGACTGCTCTGAGAACAAATGCACCAAAGATCGAACCAATATATCATGAAGAATTTATGACAATGCTAATGAATGTTTTATTTAATGCTTTTTTAGATTTTTTAGTTGTGATCCTTCCTATTAATAGCTGCATGTAGTATCAAAGTGTCTTGAATAATTATGAAATGTTAGAAAATCTGGACCGAAAATGCTGAAATAGAATAAAAAATTCTAGTTTTAATAGTGACGCTCAGATGCATTTCATTCGTTATTTCATTTTATTTATTTTTTCATTTTTTATTTTTTTGCATTTTTGTATATCTTTACTCAAATAATGGTAAAACCTTGGTTACATGTCATTTTCCCGAAGGTTCATAATTCCGAAGGTTCTTTACTCCGACGGTTCGTAATTCCGAAAATTAAATAGGGTTCATGATGCCGAAAATGAAAAAGGGTTCATATTTCCGAAGGTTCGTAATTCCGAAAGTTATTTAGGGTTCTATTGCTTTTTCGGAATTACGAACCTTCGGAATTATTAACACTTTTTCATTTTCGGAATTATTCAATACGGACCCTATTTCATTTTCGGAATTACGAACCTTCGGAGTAATGCGTCAAAGGCTCGGAATTAAGAACCCTTTTCCATTTTCGGAATTATGAACCCCCTGCTATGGCAAATTTGTCTTTCGGAATTACGAAACTTCGGAATTACGAACCTTCGGAAGAACGAACCTTTGGAAAACGAGTACCCCCAAAACCTTTACCCATCGACTCAAAGCTATGCCAACAATCAGTCTAGAAGGAAAGTTGTTGATCTGAAGAAAAAAAAATGAGGGGATTTCACACTTTGGGGAAAGTTGGAAGTAGAAAAATTAGAAAAAACATAATGAAAATTTGGAAAAATTTTGAGAAAGAATGAAAACGTTATTAAATATTTGAATGTCGAGATCGCTAATGATAGAAAATCTTGATTGGCAATGCATTAATTTACATGCATATAAGAGTTATGTTATAGGAAGATCTACACCATTTGTTTTGAACCGACTAATTAATCTAATTCTCCATTTATCTTAATTTATTTGATGGGATAAACATTTCTTTCCGGTGATGTATTGTAAGATATATAACCCATACTATACCATGGACAAAATAATGGTCTGTTCTGTCTCCCTAATAACATACACATCATGGCCGAATTTTTCATGTAGAATTTCCAACAATGAAGAGTAGTGATTTGAACTTTCAAAACTTACTAAATTTCTTTTTATATATTCTCTGACCGATTTTTCTCAACCTTTTACAATTTTTCCCCATTGTTCCCATTGAATTTATATAAGAGTGCTGTCCCTTAAATCTCTCATTCTTCCTGTCTCTCTCTTTCGTGCTCTCTCCTCAATCTCATTCAGCTCCTCTCTCAATTGGGAGTACATGTATGTCTCTTTTGCTCTCATTCTATCTTTCTCGCTCTTTCAATCTCACTCGGCTTTCTCCGTTTCAGTACACTGCAGTCTGTCTCTGGACCATTAAACTCTCAATATCCCTCTCCTTGCTCATTCTCTCGGCGTGTCTCTCTATTACTTGTGCTCTCCTCGAACACTCGGTTCTATCTCTCTCTCTCACCTACACACTCTCAATTTGTTTTACTTCGTCTCCCATTCCCCCCCCCCCTCTCTCTCCTCTCTCTCTCTGTTATTATAATACACGTATCTCAAGTTCTCTATTTCCATTTTCTTTATAAGTTTCCTTGATTATTACAATGTAAAACATAATATGTTCACTCAAAATATACCCCCAAAAAATCACATTAAACACTGCAGAATTTTTCATATGAAGGGTATATTTTACACCCACAAGTCATCAAAATCATTTCATGTAGCATTCTCATGCTTAGAAAGTATACATCTTGCATAATTTTATGATAATTTTTTTTCTCTCTCTCTAAAGCTCAACATTGTAGTGAGTGTATTTCACCATTAGGCATGAATACGTCAAAGCAAATAATCATTTAATACTTTCTTGATCACATTACATGTAGATGATATTTTGCTAGCTGCAAGAACTGACATCAACTTTATTCCATTGAGTGAATAACTTTCATGGATTGAGGAGGTAGATGACAGATTGACAGATATCACTTTCTATCCTACTGAATTAATACTCAAAGCTCTCAAGATTGTGAGTGCGTGTTTGGATATCTAGCAGACATCAACAAATCTGATCCGATTATGAACTGCTGGGCCTGACTTATCAATCCCTTTTTAGGATGGGGGGGGGGGCAAGACAGCCTAAAGTAACAATGTTCATTTCGCACATGATTTGTTTAACGTCTCTTAATTACCAGCTTCTCCACGGTTACATGAAGCAGGGAAAATTAAATTGCAGTCTGATCGTGTAATATTACCTTTTGTATTTCATTGTTTGGAAGGTTTCATTTCCGGAGTTTGCATCATTTTTCCTTATTTTATTTTACACCTCTGGATTTATTGGGAGGGGGGGGAAACAATATGTTTGCCCTCAATATTTTCGGGGGGGGGGGGCAACTGTCCCCCCCTGCCCTGCCCCCCAGGACTGATGCCCCTGATGTCACTATCTGACAGAAGTCACTCCAGATGATGCCAGCGCACTATTACACAGATCAGAGAGCCATCCACCAGAACAGCTCATATCTCTAGACCGAGTGCAGTGTATCCTAGCCCAAGTTGTTTCCTTTTCCCTCAGTTAAAATACTTCGAGTCTAAAGGAAGTCTATCTGCTAGCATATCCCCTCTGAGAGGTTGTTGTTACTACATTAGCTCTCACATCACTTATAATTCAATTTTAATTATTCAAACCTATGGGTAGGGGATCAGTCTTCATCCACTCAACCAACAATTCTTTAATTTCAGTTGGAAAACTCACTTGGCATAAAAGCCACAGTAAGGTTGACGAAAGATCATAACCCCTTAAACCCCCGCCATAATGTATGATCATCATGTATGTTCACAGCAAGTGAAGCTATGCCATTCAAGTAAATAGTAATTTCTTGATTCTACACATTCCAAACTTGAACTTCTGGAAGTATACCAGGGCCCCGCTTCATAAAACAAAACAACTGCTGCAGATCTATGACAAATTTGTTCTTAGCCAATCAAATTCAATGATTTCAGTAGCTTACAACTATTGTAACTTGTCATTGATAACAAGTTTTATGAAACAGGACCCAGAACAGTAAAAAATCAGGAAATAACCTTATACCATCACATTCATCTTTGTGAAAGGCTGCATGGCCCTTTGAAGATTAAAAGAAGAAGTAGAAGTCAAACTCTTTTTATACGACTCTCTTTTTAGTACAGGGCGTTTTACCTTTTTGTGATTCAATGTACAATATGACATCACAACTCTTCATTCATGAGCTACCTGTACATATATTAAAATGCATGTGATTTATTAAATACATTGATCGTATTAGCAGTTACTTGTACAAAGCTGCATTTCTAATTCCCATCACACGTATATGAAAAGTCACATACTCCCCGAACATCACAAAATATCCTTGATAGTACATTTTGTAACTTTTTCATACAGTGTCATGCCCCCTAGAACTGCAATTATGCAATGAGCAGACAAGCAGAAATATGTTTTGCCATTCACTATTTCTGCATTCACTTTCAATATTGATTCATGATCTTACTAAATCAAATGTAGCCTAGAAATTTTAAATGCCTTTTAGCCTTATTCTATAAATTTTGCCATCAGAAATTTCTAAAATCTAATGCTGTATACTGGATTTGGTGGTAGTACATTTACATTTAAGTCCAAAAGGTGAAGATAAAACATCTATGGTAAGCAGACACTGATAGTGATCAAAGCTTTGACTAGTTTGCTATAGACATCTGGAAGGTCAAAATATTCTTGAATATTTAGAAAGGCAGAAAAAGAATCAATTGGATAAGGATGAAAGCTCTTTTTACCCCATCAATTACGAGAGAATAGTACCGAATCCATGCAATACTGATTGCATTGATTTCATTCTTTCTCCCACGCATCTCCATATTTGTTAACCATCCTACTTCTGTTGCGTGCGCCTAGACTGAATTCGTCTTGGACCGGCTGCTGCTGCCTCGGCCTCTGCTGATCTTGCTGGGGAGCGGAGGTGGGTGGAGATCTTGGCTGATAATGACCAGGAAGGACCTGGGTATACTGCTGTGCGTTCTTTGCTCGGTGGTGCTTCCGTAGCTCATCGTAGGTTCCCGTAAATTCCCGCTTTGCAGTGGCTTCGTCATCCCCATGCTTCACGTTGAGATCAGAATCAAAGGTATTGTCTATTCCTTTGACTTGACTCGTGTCTATATCCATGTTCAACCTCTGGTCGTGCCCTCCACTCCAAGGCGTGTCAGGTCTGAAGGCATCATCCATAGACATTTCTTCCTCGACAGGCGGTTCGCTACTATACCCTGGTATCTGCATACCACCGAAACTGGAAGACGGCATGCCACCTCTGCCCCTGCGCACCATCTCTGCAAAGGGGGAGTTTTCAAGCTTCAGGAACTTTTCACGACACTTCTGCACGTACAACATCTTGCCGATGACATAGCCACACATGGAAGCAAACATCACCTTGGGGACAGAACCGAAGCGTTTGCTGGGGTTTAGGAGTCCTCTCTGAACAAGCATGTGTGTTGACACTCCAGAAAAGGCTGCAATGGGGAAGGACCGGTACCAGAAACTTTCGAAGCGACACTCTTGTAAAGCCCGCTTCTCTTCATCTGTGAACTGGTAACGGCCTTCTTTCATTTGTTTTTGAATGCCTGCATCCACGGGTGAAGGACTCTCAGGTGTGTTGTCAGAATATGTTGCCATGACCGATTCTGAAAGGAAAAAAAAAAAAAAGACATACAAAAACTTACGTGTAGAAGATGACTTTCTCCTTTACATATTATATGAACTTACTGGAAGTCTGACTTGAAATAGTCAACATTTTGTACTAGGGTCTATCTTGTACAATAGTGTGCCCATACATATATTTCACACATGATCAAACTTCACAGATGGTCAATATAATAAGATGTTGAAAATTTGGCACCATCAATGCCATGAGGAACCTAAAATTACCTTCTTACACAATTTTCTTTGAAATTGGGAAATTACAAATTGGTTGATCAAGTATTGAAAATTGCAGCAGTTTCTGCATTCATTCAAAAAAAAAAAAAAAATTAGTGACAAGATTATATCACAATTGTAAATAAAAATTAAAACTAACTTATAGTATGACATTTCACCTTGAATAGATGCAATTATCTTACCTTTGATCACTATTTCCAGTAAATTTTCTGCTAACACACACCCTTGAAGTTGGCAGGGCTGTCAACCCTCCCTCTTTCGCCCTTCCTCCCGCTCTCTCACCAAGCATGTAAATCTCCCCCTTAACGTGTATTGGAGTAAAAAGCCACCCGAAACAGTGATGACCCTTTATTTTTTTTTTACGTAAAAAGATCCCCCCCCCCACTGAGCGACTTTTGGAGGGCAGGCGAGAGAAGGAAAAAAAATGAATCTCCCTCCAAGCAGTTCCTCAAAATTGACAGCCCTGAGTTGGACCCACTGTTTTCAAGACCATTTGCAATTGTTCTGCTTTGTGATCCAAGATGTAATTTCAAGATCATGGTATCTCCTGAAATCTTTGTTGTGCCAATTTTTAGCATAAACTTCTTGTAAAATATGAGTAATCATGGATCAAATATCACACTCCCAAGTCCTAAAGTCTTTAGAATGGACACAAAGTTCGGACACTCCATTCATACAAAAAAAAAAATAAAGTAAATGTTCCGATAGCAGAAATTACCGCATTTTTCCAATAGATCCAGTAATAAATTAATAAGAAATTAAACTCCAAATATCTGTAAAAAGTAAACAAAACAAGCTCTCTGAAATGCCAGTGAGTGGCATGACAGTGTTCATTTAACATGTCATGCAGGAATAATTTAAAGAGAAATTCTGCCTCAGTAGGTCAACATAGAAATCACATATTTTGTATTGTGTTGAAGGAATGTGATTTTTCCAATTACCCTGAATAAATATGTTTAATAAATAATATGGTGGTTGATCCAGTGTCCGAACACTTTTCAGAAAATCAACGATAGAAAATTAAATATCAAACGAATATCTGTCAAACTTACATAATGAATGCTCAAAGTCCTACAGAAAAAGAAGTTGATGGAATTTTAAAAAGACAACCTAGATTTAATACGATATTCTCTTCCAAGTGAACCCCTTCCCAACGACGCGGCGTTTTGGTCCCTTGAAAAAGGTACTGTATTTCTGAACGTGTGAAACCTATGGGAAAAAGACACACCGGCGCTAATGCACTTTAGCATCCATACCCTACCCCTACCCCTACCCCTAGCCTAGGGTTAGGGGTAGGGGTAGGGGTAGGGTACCGGTACCCAATGCGCATGGATGCTAAAGTGCATTAGCGCCGACACACCTTTGTTTCAATAGTGTGGTTTTCATACGCGTAATCCCAAGCGTATGAAAACCCATTTTAGGCGCTTAACTCTACACGTTCGGTAATACAATCTGTTCAGAATTACAATCCTTGACTATACATCCATCCATCTCATTCCCCCCCCCCCCCCCCCCCGCAACTGATCATCACGCACTCTCATTAATCTTGAGCACACAGTGTCCATGGTGTCAGACCATAAACAGAGATACACGCATTCATCTCGCTTCATCACTAATCTGCCACTTCGCCCTCGCCTCGCCGCGCCTCGGCCAGCCCTCGGCCAATGCCATGGTCAATTCTATAAACAGATAAAGACTAAGTTAGTCATGGAACCAGTCATGGAACCAGACTGGTGTTATCTCCAATAACCTCGCATAGGTGTGAGTGGACTGGTGTCGGAGACCCACAACAAAGTCACATGAATTTGTGTCTGGACTTCAATAATTGCTTCTTCTAAGTTTTATTATTGATACTTACGAGTATATCTTCCTGAAACTACTTTTGTGAGCAGTTCTGCATTAAAAATCAAGATTTTACACAACTCATTCAAAAAAGCTCACGTAACTTGGCTTATTAATTGCTCTTGCTCATCATCAGAATTTCCTGAACATATCAGACAATTCCGGGCACCACTTTTGTGTGTACGGTATCTTTGAGGCGCTAATTCGTATAAGCATTAATCTGGAGGATCCCGAAACATTGTCCCGGGTATTATTTTGTCGTCACATGTATAGATGGACAAAAATATAACACATACATATGATGATGTAAGGCTATGTATATATACATGTACAGGCTTGGCCCTGGTGAGTAGATTCCATCATGCAGTCGTAGGCTCATCCTTCCAGTGTGCAGGCCAAGACGGAAAATCCGTCTTATAACTGAGGTTAACTTTTGGGGGGGGGGGGGTTCTGTCGCTCTCCTCAAACATACAGGAGACGAATATTGCCCCCCTGTGTATACAAAAAAAAAAATGAATTTGCCTATGTGCTCAAACCTGAAAATTAAACTTTCATCCACATATCGTTGGGTAAATTCGAACCATGATCGAGCAATTGTGTAGCACTTGTATAAGTCGATAAGGGGTGTTTTAATTGGGAGAAGAAAAGAGTGAGGAACTGTGATGGGGGTATTCCCCTTTCAGAACTGGAGAAGTGTTGAATTAAAAATATATGTAAATGTTAATTTTCTCAACCTCTCTTCCATCTCTTTCTCTATCTTTCTCCTTTTCCCTTTTATTTATTGTTGTTGTTTGTTTGTTGTTGTTTATTTTTAATGGGACATGTGCCCCCGGTTACTATGCTACTCACTGAATGTCAACATAATCCCCTTCCGGCAGCTTTTAATGAAAATGCCAGCCACATCTGTGACAGAAAAAGCATATATTGTGCCATCGTATCCCTTCCTTTTTACCGTCGGAAGATTGAGAGGGGGGCAGGGGGGCAGTTGCTCCCCATAGCCTATTAGGGGGGAAAGTGGCAAACATGTTGTTTTGCTCCCCCCCCCCCCCAATAAATCTGCAGGTGTAAAATAAAATAAGGAAAAATGATGCAAAACTTGGGAAATGAAACCTTCCAAACAATGAAATACAAAAGTTATTACACGATCAGACTTCAATTTTGCCGTGCACTCCGCGCGCAAATTTTCTAATTTTCCCTGCTTTTAAGAGGCGTTAAACAAATCATGAAGGGTAGGGTACTATATACCTGTTTGCCCCCTCCCGCCATCCCCAAAACGGATCGACACCCCCGGGGGTCATTTAAAACTTACAACAGGGGGCAGTGGCGTATCGGTATAAGGCGCCCGGGGCAAACAATAATTGTACAAGGCTACAAGCGAGGGAGCAAAGAGACTGAGCGGATTTTTTTTTTTCATTTTTAACCTCCTAAAAAGCAATTCCTAATGCATTTCATCTAGGAAAATTCGCCATTAGCCTATAACCTAAAAATGAGGCGCAAATTTAACGAAAACCCTTAAGAAATAGTCAACGAATTTAGCGAGGCAACCAAAATTTGAGATTTCTTTCAAATGTTGAACTTATGTAAATGCTCTTATGTAAATGCTCTTTTATAAACTTTATCCTATATTGGGGGCGCAATATTTAACAAGAGGCTGATGAAATTTCCATTATAACAAGTAAAGCAGCGAGAAATGCATTTTATTTGTCAAATTGTGAACCTTTTAAAAACGCTTAACTATATCGGCCTACTGGGGCGCGAAATTACGAGATCCTGAAGCAACAAATAAGAGGAAGCAAGGTGACCGAGCTTTAGGAAATTTTCGAATTTTAAACCCTAAAAAAATGTATTTCTAATGCATTTAGAATCCTTATATAGTGATTATATTTTTCTTCATTTTCTTCTCTTTTTCTTTCCCTCTTTTACATTTTTGTGCCCCCTTCAAGTGCCGCCCGCCGCGCACGTGCCCCCTGCCCCAGTAGATATGCCACTGATTGGGGGCAAATGTGCCTTTTGATTCATAATACAACACGACCCCCGACCCCCCCCCCCCCCCTCCCCCGGTTTGTGAAGATTCCGACCCCATTTACAGATCACCCTTGGTCACAAATAATTTGAGGATATTCGGCTATCAAGCATTGCTTATTTTGTCATTAAATTGTGTTCAATAACCATGGTAACACCTACGGTGGCCGGTCACCTACATAGGCTACATATAGGAAAGTCCATATGAGTCCTCTCCACTCTCGCTCTAGAAATAAATACATGTATGTCGATTAGAAACTGTCCAAAGAGGCCACCTTTCTACATAGTCTACTAAGTCCATTAACAGGTTTGCCTCATTAGACAATACATATAGCCAATTAACTTTATTATATATTACGGTATATGAATTACGGTATGTAACATATGGTTTGAGGGGCTATTTTTAAATCTGCATAATTTAATGATAAACTCAAGACAGAAATAAATGAAATCAATCTACACACTGGTTTTGCCATCTGTTATTCCTTATTTTCCTCCCTTTCAGAAGTAAAAGTAAAGATATCCCAAAGAATCAAACACCATGCGAAATTTGAGTGTACTAAAAAAAAAATAAAATCTTTATTTTATTTCAGCATCTTCGTCACATAATTCGTACTAAATTCATTGCTTAGAAAACATTTTCATAACATTAATATAGTACGAAACTACAAGCTACGGCTCATCACAGCAAAAAATATATAGTGTCATGAAACTAAAACTAAAATATATGAACAATTATTATTCAACTCTCCATTAGCGTAATGTATTTTGGTCTTGGGTGCGTAGTCATGAGATAGTTGAAAGAATTATGTATGTATATATATATATATATATATATATGACGAACAGTAGATATCTTTAATAGATAGATATCTTTAATATCTCGACTTGCAATATCTCTGACCCGTTTTCTCTGATTTTGAGCAGTGTTGAGTTAAACCTACAGAGTAAAGGCCGTCTCAAGGTCTGCCAGCATGGGGACTGACATACTTTTTGAAAACTATGAAAATCCACGATTTCACGGTATTGTATAATCACTGAACTCTATACACTACGTGTAAAGTTCAGTGACTGTAATTTAAAGTAGCCACTATAGTTTATATTTGTCAAAGAGGGAGTGGGACGGATTTCCCCAGAGATTTCCCCGTATGTGGATCTCCTTTTCTAAGGCTATAATAGCAACCGGTGAGGGGGGGGGGGGGGGGCATCTCAGTAGACTGACAGCCCACGAGACCGACACTTACACAAGGTTCACTAGACCGACACCCCATCCCATGAGACCGACAAAACAAAACAAAACATAAAAAGGCCTAAGGGAAGATAGAGGAATTTCGGTCTCGCGGGCAGTCGGTGTAATGAACCTTTAAAAAGAACCACGAGATCGACATTGTCGGTCTCGTGGGCTGTAGCCACCGGTGAGTACGACAGGGAAGGGTGCGCACGTTAATCAACCAGGTACGCATTATTACAATCTATCCGGAAGTAATTTACATAAAAATACATATAACAAAATAAAGTGTATTATTATGAATACTCTTAATAAGAAACCAGTTGACAAAAAAGAGAAAGACAATGGTATTCGTACGTAATAAGTTATTTTCAAAGGCGTCGGAGATGCCCCCATGCATTGTCCAAGCCCGACGTTCCGACGCCTCTGGTTATTTTCCTTGTTTAAAGTAATTGTTGTCACTTTATAGACTCTTTACAATGAACCGGGCATGTTGGCTCAGTTGGTTAGAGCGCCCGCCTCATGAACGGTAGATCGTGGGTTCGAACCCCGGCCGAGTCATACCAAAGACTTCAAAGTTGACATTCTGCCTCCTAGCCAGGCGCTCGGATATTAGAATGGAGAAGGGTAATAATAACATATTATGTTATGCAGGGCCCGCTGGAAGAGCAGTTTGATAACTGAAGTGGCTACCCTGGGTAAATAAAACATTATTATTATTATTAATAGCATCCCTGCAATCTCTCATGTGTTTTCAAGACGAAACTGGACCATAACAACTTTAGTTATAAGCCATATGTATCGGGTAATGAATACATGTATAATACTTGTAAAGCTCTGCTCACACGAGGCGTCATTAATGACGTTAGGACAGCGTCAGTGACTTCCACGGTCTTTGGCGCATCATTAAAGAGCGATGTCGCTTTAAAATGAGATTGCAAAAGGAACAATGAAAACAAAATTTCTAATAACTGGCGTATGAGTTAATTGCCTTCACAAAATCGAAAAGCATATCTAGAATGCGGGTGGGGTAACGTCGACTGATATTGGCCGAAATGACTGTTTCTATACGTAATGTATCAATAATTGTAGTCGAAATTCAAAATGAAAACATGCAATAATGATATGCTGGGAGAGAAGGGTTATACGTCAGGGTAAAAATGATAATAAGAAAAAGAAAAATGGCCAAAATATGTCAAGGTGGGATGGGGAGCGGGTAGAGAATCAGTAAAATTTTTCTTGGATTTGAAGTTCCTCACATTCAGAAAATTGCTGATGACATTCAAAGATTTCCTTAAATGATCCCCCCCCCCCCCAAAAAAAAAAAAAAAAAAAAATGGATTCCCAAATTATTTTGCTCTGCATCGATCATCAAAGCAGTAGACAAGTAGACGACTTTTTGTTCTTTTTCCTTGATGGAGAGCTTGATGGAGGGATGATTGGCTCATGTTGAACCTGATCACCCTGATTCAGTGGTGACTGTTCAACAGATGGAATAGTCGGGGTGACTTCAGTTGCTACAGCTCGACTATTTTGTTGCTCTTGTACTTTGTCCTGTGCAGGAGAGGTCCGTTCCTCTGGAGCTGCCTGTACCTCTGAAGTGTCCTGTTTTCCTGGAGCGGTCTGTTCCTCTTGATTAGCAAAATCATTTAGTGTGGGTGGTGCCTCTGGAATGTATTGTTCTTCTGAGGTGGCCTGAACGTCTGGAGTGGCTTGTTTCTCTTGGGTGGCCCTTTCCTCTTGCATGGCCTGTATCTCTGGAGTAGCTTGTCCTACAGGAGGTCCCCTGACAGGCTCGATCTCACCTTTACTGGCATGAATGGAAATACCAGAAGGTGGTACGTCTCTTGTCTCGATTGTCTCCGCGGATCCTACTTTTGGTGTAGGTGTTGGCGACTGTTCTTCCTTCGTCTCCTTCATTTCATCCAGCTCCACAGCACACACAATCTCAAGCGTTGGCTGCGCATGTTCCTTGATCTTCTCGATGAGTTCTTCAAACTTTTCATCATCGAAGCCTGACTGAGTAGTCTCTTTGGTGAAGTCAATGTAGAGAAGCTGGGTGAAGGTCATGCTCATTGGTCCTTCCGGTGGCCATGTCATCTCTTCAAGCAGCAGAGGAATGATGGGTTTGCGGAGTGCGTCAGAGAGACTGACCTCTCGTCTGCAGTTGGCAGAGAGGGCATACTTCGGAGTGACGCAGGAAACGACGACCTGTTAACAATAAAGAGAATCGTATATTTCACGATTCACATTTGATAATAGACACTCCACTTGTCAATAAGTTCTGTTTTCTACAATTGAATAATCTTAGGAAGGGAAATATTTACAATAGAACGCCTTGAATTGGGGTATTGTCGTATGCAGATACGATGGTTTTATAGTTAAGAACGATAATTGAGGTCTGTTGACCGGGGCCCCGTCTTATTAACAGCTGCGATTAATTGCAAGTTAATTTGATATTAATGTCAATCGCAACTCTGTACATAGGAGAAATCAGACTGTGAATTTGCGATTTATATTGACTGGAGGACTTGTGATTAATTCGGATCAATCGCAATTCTCTGTGGTACGGGGCCAAGCTCTTTGGTACAAATTCATACATAATATATTGGCTCAATCATAACCCCACCAAAGGGGATTGGGGGCTCCGATATAACTTTTCAAACACGGTGATGGAGAGGGGGAAGGGCTTTATGGTAACGGTACTTTCTGTAGGATCTTTCTACCTATGTATGAAACCTTGCCCCCACTTTCTTATTGAGCTTTTATTCTTACCATACCTTTGCATTTCTAACTCCCTTATCAATCTTGGAGTAGAGTGGATCCCCACCACCCATTTGATTGATATCCAACCAGCAGTGGTATCCCAAACCAGTGAGACGTGAGAACAGTCTCTTAATCTCAGGTTGCTTGCCCCATTGATAAGAGATGAATACGGACGGGTGTTCCGTGGAAACCTGAAATTTCATACAAAAATGAGAATGGGTTTTAGAAAAGGGAAGTAATATCAGAAAATCAATACGAAAAAAGAAACTTGAGAGTAACAGTATTAGTTTCATTATAATGCTTATCATCTAAATGGCGTTCCTTACCACAGCTTGGCTCTGCTGCGTAGGTGAGCTCTTAGCTTCTTCAGATACCTTCTTGACAGTGACCGGTTTATCGTCCACCTGTGGAATCCAGTCAAGATACTCTGCAAAAACAAACAAATAAACAATGTAACAAAACATACGTCAGAGTATGTAGCCTACACAGAAGTACTGATGGGGAAAGGGATCAAATAATTATGATCTTGGTTGAAGACACGTCGCTTTATACCACTCACTCAGTCATCCTACTGAACGTAACTGGAGTGTCCCATTGGTCAAGGAACTCGCAAACTGTTGGATGAATTTTGCTTTAGTTAAAAACAGGTCAAGACTCTTTATTTGTGCATATTTCTGAGAGAAAATGCTCTCTATCTGTTCATGATATTGTCTTTTATACTCTTTCCGCTTCTCACGTTTAAACCTAGATTTCATGCTAGATTATGAGATACTGCAATGAACTCCGTTTGTCTCGTATCAATAAACTATTGTCCAACTACCTCAACGTCACTAAACTGTTAAACGAATACTTTCAAACAATAAATACATATTTTTTATCGTATCAGAAGCTATATACATTATAAGAAATTATCAGAATACTGAATAGAACTATCTTTTGTTGTCGTACCATCAGATACCATGCTCTCATCTGGAGAGGCGTGATAAGAAATCTGCCCGAGAAGTTCGGAGAACTTAGCGTCTTCCCAGAACTTCTTTCCTCTCACGTATTCCTTGTCGTTGAAGAATTGGATGTAGAGAAGTTGTGCAAACAATATGCTCATGGCCCCTTGAGGAGGCCACTGTGTGTGGTCCAGCAGGATCGGGATGATTGGTTTGTTCAGCAGGTTGGCAAGGTTTACCTTTATAACGAGATAATAAAATTAAAGACAACCTAAGATATGTCCCAAGACACGTTGCTTTGGTCTCTTGTATAGTATACATTAAAGGTTACTATCGTATCGTGAACAATGATGTTGTGTTTATTACCTGGTGCAGGCATTCGCTATATAAGTCTGTCTTGTGTGCTTGTTTCTAGCTAATGTAACATGATGGCTGCGGTGATAATCATGTCGATCATGCGAGATTGTTTGTGTATGAATTTCTAGCTACTTTGAAGATGGTGGCAGCGGTGGGATAGAAAAAAAAGATCTCCCCCGCACTTTAAAATTTCTCTCAAATGAAAAAAAAATCCCTTGTATTGATTGTGAAAATATACAATACAAATGTGTTTATGTCCTGAGGTTACATTGTAAGTTCCGTAGACAGGTTAAGCGTTATCGTAAGTATCACGCCTGTATGAGAAGTTTCAGGGCACGATTACATTTTGTCATTTCTGATGACACTGCCTTCTATAAATTCCTCGACTAAAAGCCAGTCCTATTTTATGCATAATCACAAGATAAACATTTCAAGGTATCATTTTACCTCCTTGTTGCAGTTCTCTGAGTTTGAGTATTTCTCGGTCACCATACAGAGTACCACCTTGGATGACCTCATGCCTTGGTTGATCTTAGCGAACAACTGATCCCCTCCGCCCATCTGACCAATGTCCATCCAGCAAGGAAACCCTGCCATCTCTAGATGTTTCTTGATGGCCTTCACTTCGGATTGGTGGTCCCACTGGTAGCTCAGGAATACTGTCGGAGGTTTGTCCCACTGGTCAGGGGATACCTGAGGCACTAGCAGTGCTAGTTAGTAATAAAGGAATCGTTGCTTTATTACAAGTTTCTGTATGTGTTATTGGGGATATTTTAAGACGTTCGTCATTTTCCAGGAATAAAGTGTTCTGCGTTTCCATAGGAACTGCTCATTCATTTATAAAATTTTCAACAAAACAACGGCCGTGACCTAGTTCACAGCCCCCCTTCCTCTCGTCGGAAAATGATTACCAATGAACAAGGTCGTCGTAGAAAATGTGATATCTGTATGGGAGAGGATTACAATGAAGAAGTAACTAAAGAAAGTTCTGATCTTAAAGCATTTTTTTAAATCTCCACACAGAAATAATATTATTTTCAAACCTGCTTCTTTTAGAGACTGCGTGACGACTTCTGCTGCATCATTTCTTCCCATGTCTTCCAGCGCACTGAGTATAGCGTAGGTGGCGTCGTTGCTCTTGTGAGTCGTGTACCACTCAGCCAGGATCGCCATGGTAGGATCAGGTGATAGGGCCCAGTTGCGGATGTCTTCGCCCGAGTAGCCAAGACGAATGGCCAGGAATCTCCAGTCGTGCTCATGCTCGGGGTTTAACAGCTTCGAGACGTCTCGTGACCATTTTGGTGCGTTGGTAATCGTCTGTAGTATGAAGAAAAATCAAATATTGTTTACTTCTTAAATGATGTATGGCACAAATATCAGAAAGAATGCCTTTCATATTTCATATGTTAGTATGACTTCATTTACAAATGGATCGAAAAGTCTCGAAAATGAAGTAAGAATCGTTTAAACAACATGCATTCATAATACCTTGCGGTCGATCTCCTCAACCTTTTCCACAGTTTCATCCACGACTTCTTTCAGCTCATCAAGCCTTTCGCCCTGCTCGTTGACTTGGTTCTTCACATTCTGTATCTCGTCACCGTGCTGCGCCACGTTCTCGTCGATTCTCGTGATGTCGTTTTCCGCGTTCGTCACGCGAGAGTCCAAGTTGCTGATGCCTTCTCTCTGTTCTGCCACTTCTTCAGTCAGGCCTAGGAGACTGAAAAATGGGTTTCAAAGGTACTGTATCACGCGAGTTTTCTTAGTATATAAGAAGCTAGTACATTGGCGTTATAGCTTGGTTGACGGAACTGTATCAAAATGCCTGTTTAGTAAACCAGATATTGATCAAGATTAAAGACAAGATCAACAGCTCACGTCTTGTGGGTCGTAGGTCTCCTGGGTTGTCAGTCTACTTGAATGTCCCGGAGCGCAAGGCCATGACTTTGATACAAGGACTTACCAAGGTACTCCGACGGCTCTACTAGGTAGCTTTTTACCAACGTTAACAAATTTCAGCAGTCTACCCGTTTATAAAGATAGCTAATCAAGTACCATCTCGATTTACCTTCTGTCGTCTAAGAAATCTATCAAGGACTGGACCAAGTCTGGTACACCCATCTGTTGACATGTCTTCAGACTCTCAATCTTTGGTCGATACACGGCTAGACATTCCTTGTGTGCCTGACCTATCCTCTTCGCCTCCATTAAGATGACGCTGATCCACGTAGGATCGATGCTTTCCAATCGGCCGAACAAGATCTTCAAGCATTTTGCTGCCTCTTTCTAAAGAAAGCAAAGATGAAGTCAGTGGTAAAGTACTAGTTTATCCAGTGGCAGATCCAGGATAACATCTATTTTCAAAGCTTTGTTCTTCCTTTATTCTCTCTCTCTCTCTCTCTCGGTCCTCCGAGTTCTCCTCTGTCTCTGCCTCTCCTCTCAAACACAATGTCTTTCGCTCTCTTTTTCCCCATCTACCTCTTTTTGTCCCCTTTCCACTTTGTTTATTTCTCTCTCCTCTTTTCTTCCCCTCACCATTGTCTCTCCTATTTGCTATGTTTGTATGTGTCCAATAGACGCTTTCACGATACAAGCTCAGGCGAAAACAGTTCGGCGATCAATTACCTACACACACACACACAAAAAAATCCTATCTACAACCAATGAACTAAACACTATAACTAACCCCAAACCAAAACTAAAAGTCAATTGCAACCCTATTTTTAATCCCATATATTAGACCAAGGAGTTATAACTCCTTGCTTAGACGAAATGAAGCCCGAAGCTACTCGTTGTCGAAGCAAATTTCGGGTAAACCACTTGTTTCGTAAATCCTCCCAGGACTGTCAAAGATCGAGGATACTGAAACCAACGGACTTCTGGGGGTGTTTCATGAAAGGACTTGTCAGATATTTTATCCGACAAATTTGCTCTCAGCCAATCAGATGCAAGGATTTCAGTAGCTTATAACAGTTGTCGGATAAAATATCCGACAACTTCCTTTCATGAAACGCTCCCCTGTAAACTAAATGTTCTATATTCATTCTGTCTACTGTACCTTGTTTATTCGTCCGACGCTTGCAATAGTCTTGCAGGCAGAAGCTGCAGTGTAAGGGTTCTGTTCCCAAGCTTCAAGGCACCTATCTACATGCTTGACAAATTCCTCTGGGTGCTTTAGGGAGATGTTCTCCAGAGTCATCAAACATACGGCTGCCAAGGATTTATTGCAGACGTCCTCAAACATTATGTCGATATGAGGTATTAAGACCTGGGGAAAACGAACGTAAAAAATTGATCAATTAAAGAAGAATGAAACCCTGGGGAAATTTCCATTTTAATGAAAAGAGAGGATAGAGAGAAGCAATTTTAAAAAGTTCCATCAAAACCGGTTACGAAATGAAAAAGTTATGAAAGTTTGAAAAGTCTCAATTTACTTTCTATGGTGATCCTCAAATTGGCAATGTTGCTTCCAAATGGCAGGTTTAGTAGTACAACTCTCAATATGTTTTGTACACAAAATTTCATATTTTCTCCATTATATCTCAAAGATGCTGCTTCTCTTTTTGTGAACTCAACATATGTTGTGTCAAATACATTTTCCCATGATATATCTTGAGCTAAGAAGGAAATAAGCTGCACCTTCAGAGATAATGGGGAAAATATGAAATGTTGTGTTCAAAACATATGGAGAGTTGTACTACTAAACCTGTCACTATGAAGTAACATTGCCAATTTGAGGATCGCCATAGAAAGTAAATTGAGACTTTTCAAACTTTCATAACTTTCTCATTTCGTAACCGATTTTGATGGAACTTTTTTTAAATTGCTTCTCTCTATCCTTTCTTTTCATTAAAATTGATTTCCCCCAGGTTTTCATTCTCCTTTAAATTTAAACAATTATGATTAGTACTCACTTTTCGGAGAGGGGTGATCCCATTTTTATCCATCGTCACTATTTTAGTGATACATGATCAATCAATGACAGAAATATAAGAATGTTTATAGTTGGTACATTGTTACGTTTTCAGTGCGTTCATATAACAACTATTAACCATCTAAGCAGAAATATTTGGATTGCGGATATTTTTCTTATATTGTATTTTCTACGTTAATTGTCTTATTGTGTTTACTATATTTGTAATGTTACTACATTGTAATTTGTATATAATTATGGAGTGTACTTATTATAAGATTTTTTTTTAATTTCAACACTCTGTACTATTTAAATGCTCACTAATTTTAATCGGAATTAGAAAAAAAATGATAGATGGATACTTGATACTCTTTTGACCATATACCGCTGCGGTTTTATGCAAGATGGTCTATATCTGATTGATTCACGTTTGTAAAAACCCAATACCACACCGGACAAACACAGACTCATTCGATTACTTCAATATTTATGATACTTTGGATATAAATCAGATGGAAGCCTAAATAAAAAAAAAAAAAATCACACCTCTGCATTTCTTTTGCTGACGTCATCAAACAGCATGTAGAGATATGTCTTGTCGTTGCTTCCCATATCTTCCATCTTTTCGGCGATACGGTCCATTCGTGACAGGACCACTTCTGGTTTATACTGGAATATACTCGTTAAAGCCACTTTGAAAAAAAAAAAAACATAGGGAAAACTTGTTTATCATCATGTAGCACCGAGCTACAACAACACTAACATAGATTTTAGCAATATGGTTCTTAGCATGTAGGGAATGGAGAAACAGAGGAATGGTCTCTTATCAAGAACAACCCAGAAGCACACTTTCTTCATATTCTTGTATGCTTTAGTATGTCATTTCTTCCATATTCCATGACAGTGCACATGTCACAGTGCTCTTGGAAGTGTACATGCATCGGGATGGCTTTCTCTCGACTATCATCGCTGGATATCTCACCTAAGGGACAACTATCCTGTAAGTCACCTTCCCCCTAGGATGATTACCCCTAGGACGAGTATCCCCCAGAACAAATTACCAGGCATGCAACTACCCTCAGAACAACAAACTCCCTTCACCCCACTGCCAACTTTCCTCTGTACAACAATCCCATTAAAGTTACAAATATCTATAGGGGATCAAGAAATATACATGTATAGACCCATTCAGTTTCGGGGTAACCTCGCTAGGCATAAGGACCGCTATTCATAAGGACCACTTATTCACAAGGACCGCTATCCATAACGCGTGACTAAATGAATAGCGGTTTTGTACGAATAGCGGTCCTTCTGAATAGCGAGCAAACCATAGACAAATTACCTCCCTATTCATAAGGACATCCATTCATAAGGACCACTATTCATAACTACTCATAAGGACCGCTATTCATAACGCGTGTTAAATGAATAGCGGTTTTCTATGAATAGCGGTTCTTATAAATAGCGAGCGGACCCCCTCAGTTTCCATGGTTCCTGGGAGTACTGCGGGGGAGCGTTTCATCAAGCGTTTTGTCAGTGATTTTTACTGACAAATTTCCTCTCAGCCAATCAGATGCAAGGATTCCAGTAGCTTATAACAGTTGTCGAATAAAAATCACTGACAAAATGCTTGATGAAACGCTCCCCAGTACTCCACCATAGCTGGGGGCCTTCTAAGAGCAATAACAATAGATGATTCAGTGTCTTGTGTCACCAGACAGGTGCTGAGGACCTTTTTTTTTTTTTTTTTTTTTTTTTTTTTTTTTTTTTTTTTTGCTTGTCAGAGATTTTTGGACTTAAAAATAGACCCTAAAATGCTGAGGACCATTTTTTTTTTGCTCACAGCACCCCCAGTAACAAAATCGTTCCCAGGTGCCTGGAGTTACGTTGTCCGGGAAAATTGCCACAGGGGGCAGTTGTCCGCAGGTCAGTGTCCGGGAATAATCACCCAAATGAGAAATTTTCCAGGGGTGGTTGCCTGGGGGATCGTTTTCCAAAGGTAGCTGATCTTGTATTAGTTAGAATCGCACAACCAAATGAACGCTACTTACTGCCAATGGGTGTTTCATCGCATCTATTGTCCAGGAATGCATCAGCTATGTCGTCCCCGTAAGGAGCCAGCAGTTCACCGTTCTCATATATCATCCCTATGGCATGCCCAGCAGCGCATTCCAAGTCATTGACGTCACATGTTAATAGCTTCACCACATTGGGCATGAGGGCCTGAATAAGCTTTATCTTTTCTGTGTTCTAAATGAAATAAGACATCAGTATACTGGGCGTTTCAATAAAAAGGAAACCCAACTTTGAATTAAAAAAAAAATAATTTTTACCGGTTGATGGAATTCATATCGTCTGGAAAAAAAATTCGTATACTTTCCAGTGATACATTGGTTAGGTTTCCAGCATGCATGATTGAACACCATAATTGTCTTCAAAATTTTGTAAGAACTTTATTTTCGTTCACTTTCTTGTAAAACACAATGGGCATGATGCCTTTTGTCAAACCAAAAAGGCAGTCTGGGTTCTCCAATTCTCTTCATGGTTTATGTGTTGATAAGATGTTATCCATCCATGCTTCATGGCGGTTACTTTGTAAAATATTTTTCAGAAAAGACTATGTGGCAGGAAGAAGAAGAATACTAAAAGCAAAATGGAATGTACTTAGAACCTCTGAGTTTAAAAACTTGACCTTACTGATTTTCTTAAATGTTTGTTTTCCAATATTAAAAATTGGCAAAAGGTGCCTGCAGCACCTGCGATAAACAGTAGGCATATCTATCCTCTCTGAATTAATATTTTACTCCTTCTTGGTCAAAATCTTTGACTGACACTTTGCGTTTCATGTTTTGTGTAGTTCATAAGAATCTTTGTTAAGGTATAAGCTCAGCCTTCAAAATGCTAGAGGCATGCGATTTTAGTTATAAATCTTTACCATAAGAGTGGCCGAAAAAACAATATATAGGGGCAGGAGGGCCATCTTTCGAGGGTTCTTTCCTTGAGATATTATACGTTTTATAATTCCTCATTTAAATCCTAGACCAAGCATACCTAACCCTAATCCTAACCCTAAACATTATCTAAAACCCAACTGCAATCGTAACCCTATAACCTAATTACTCTGTAGAAATAAGGCCAGGTGCAAAAATTTTCGGATCACCATTTAACGAACTTACCTTCATGACGAAATGATCGATGATGTTTACGAGAATACCTCCATGCATAGAGAGTGGCGTCTGGTCGCCATCGAGTTCCTGTTCCAGACAGTATTCCATGAGACTCTTTAAATGAGGCACGCTTGATTTCCTGTTATGAAACGATAATGAAAGTTAGACTACAGCCCAGTGAGGGAGGGGGCTCAATCTTTACAAAAAAAATTGACAAGCAAAAAAAAAAAAAAAAAAAAAAAAAAAAAACCGGTCCTCAGCATTTTTGGGGCCCCTTTTTGGTTCCAGGGGAGGGGGCCCGGCCCCCTGGATCCGCCACTGCTACAGCCAACGAGACGAAAATCTCAGCCTGGTGAATCCCAGAAAAGTTGACGGGGGGCCCACGAGACCGACACGTATGTTTCATGGGCCTTCTGTCGACTTCTCTGAGGATTCACTAGAACGATATTGCCGGCCTTGTCTGTCGACAAGGATGTCCCGGATGGTTATGATGAGGATATAATAGACAAGTCCAAGTATTTGGTCTTTTCTTTCCCATGCTTCTCCAAGAATAACGAGGAATAAAATAAAATATATCGCAAATGTCATTTTTCTTGGTGTTTGGTCGATTCAAGCTCTGATAGGGCTGTCAGCTTGATGGAATCGTTTGGAAAACTAAACAAGATAATGACATACGGGACAAATACCTTGGATTTGTACAAGTCATATAGGAATTGACTGATATGTCCAATGTCCAGTATTATGCCGACATAATCTGCCTTAGTGCAGCTAGTAACGTTATGAATTAACTTTTTTTTCAAAGATAAACTTTCCTCCGTTGAAGGTGAAAAAATGTCGAATTTCTTCTACGCGCTCCCCCATTCATGCGATATGCACTGCATGCACTGGTGAAGGCACTTGACTTTCACACAAGAAGCCATTCTTACCCAGCATGTTCCAGGATTGGATGACTGATAACGTATTCTGCTAATGACTTGTGGTCCCGGTTTTCTTCCAAATCGATGTCGTCTCGACGTAACCATTTGATGAATTTTTCTAGCACGTCGGGGATCAACTTTTCACAACCCTGCATGAAGAAGAGGATTGGAGTGATTTCGATGCCTAAGACAACGAACATGACGAAAGAGCAGTTGAAAGGGCATTGAACTCATTCGCTTAACTATAAACTTTCATTATTCAGGGGTTAATACATTTTGATTCTGAATTTTACTAAACGAGAGTCAGGACTGATTCAAATATTTAAAGACTGTATAAATCTTACTAACCTTATATAGGAGCCTATAACTTACAAGGGTATATAGCTTTCACCTTAGGTACCTCCATTATGTTTCACTCTACTTTTAGCTTAGTCTTTTCAATTATTTCTACATGCAAACAAATAGATATGAGGTGCTCACCTACTGTTCTAATCTGTGACAATAGTATCCAAGTCTGTTTGTAACATTTATTTTATAAAATTTGAAATATGAAACAAACTGAAACTCAAGTTGTTTTTGTTTGTTGTTGTTGTTGTTGTTTTTTTTTTTTTGGGGGGGGGGGAGGGAATCACGTCGTTGATTCAGCATTCATTTTTGATATTCATACATGTATAGGCCTACACTAGAATTATAGAATTTCAATGAATAATCGCGAAGAGGAAAAGATAAATCTACAACAATAATAGGCTACAGCCCACGAAACCGACAGCCCATAACGAGGGCCCATGCATGCACAAAAACCGACAGCCCACGAGACCGACAGTGTCGTTATTGTGGTCCTTCTGGCCACTTTTCAAAGGAATCAAGAGACCCATGGTCCACGAGACCGACATCCCAAAGACCTACATAACTTCTATTTCTATATTTTTTGTTGTGTATTTATAAGTTTTCCCACTTCTTTCATCTTTTATAATTATCTTTTGCAGGGATTTCTCTGTTATTTTCTTAACACTTGTTTACAGTGTTTTTACGTTCATCCATTATTTTGTTTACTAGTATTTACTTTCAAAGTATTTTATGTTCACGTATTCATTAATCTTCTCTTTCTATCCTTCCTGATGCAGTTCTAATTTGTTTTTAGTTGTCGGTCTCGTGAGCTGTCGGTGTTATTGACTGTAGTTCATATACACCTTGTAGTTTCATCGTTTTCCCTTCTGTATTACTCACAGATATTCTAAGTCAGATATAGATCTACTTATATGAATAAACAAAATTAATGCCCAGTCAACAACACCATGTCTTTAAATTAGATGTCATTACAGTAATAATATTATGAATATATGCAGTTCATACGAAACTTTTGCCTCAGAGTTTGGATGTTCTACCTCGAATGACATTTCGCTAGTTCGGACAATGCCTAGGGCCACCACAACGTGCATATCTGAGCCGCTCTCAAGGGCTGAAGAAAGAAGACGGGCAAAAGACCCAGCAACTTTCTTGATGATCTTGTCACGACTGCAAAATGAGAATGGAGAAGAGTTAAAGACGAGAAGCGGAGAGGATTACAGAAGGTTATATAGGGATATTATAGGTAAATGATGGGCAGTGGCGTAGATACGAACACATTTTCTATTGTTAGAGGGGGGATGATGAATAGATCATTCCCCCCCCCCCCACTAACAATGGATAATTATGCGTGTCTACGCCCGTGATGATGGGTATATATTAAGAGGATAATGGGGTTTACAGCAGAAGATGAATTAGAGAGATATGCATCCAAAGAAGTATACTAAAAATAGATAATTTTTATTTCTGTCGCCCCACCTTTCATGACTTTTACCAATAATATGAATTATCTCTGACTAGATTTTTAGATCTATATTTTATTTATTTTCATTTTAATTTTTCAAAGTAACAATATTGTGCACTCAACAATGTAAAAATCATTGAGCACGAAACTAAACTACTAATAAAAGTCAATCAGTGTGACCTTTTCTAAGAACATGTATTACGGACTACCATCAGTTATACCACCGGACGTTCAGCTCCGGACAACTACACATTTGGAACACTAACCCTGACAATTACCCCCGGACAACTACACATTGCAACTACTCCCGGACAACTACACACTAGGACAACTACCCCTAGGACAACTGCTAACTGGTAGTTGTCGGGGGTAACTGTGTCATAAGATTATTTGTCCGTTTGTGGGAGTCCCAGGGAGTTTTGTCCCATAACTCAAGTTTATCTTACCTGCATGCTTTGATCATCTTTTCGACGGCACCTAAGAGTGCCCCGCCCGAGTCCCCCCAGGATACGTGTTTCTCTCTTCTTCTCTTCTCGTCATCATTCGGTTCCCATTTAATGGGTTCTTCTAGGATACGTGTCATTTGATCGATGTCCCCCTCATGACCCTAAAAGAACGTAAGAATTACCAAGGAGCTTGGAATTACGAAATGCAGAGGCGCAGCGTAAGTCGAGCCATTTAGGGGCAATGACACCATGGTGGGGACTCTGGGGAGGGAGGGGCTTTAATGGTCTTACTCCGTAAATGAAGTGCGAATCAACAAGGCCACCGATTAGGGCCGGTAAGGAAATTTTCTATCATTCCCCCCCCCCCCCCATCATTTCCCCTTCTCAGACTGCCCCCCCCCCGCCCCTTTTTTTAACATTTGATTTGGGGAGGAGCAAGTGCCTTCTTGAACTCTTAGCTACGCCACTGACGCCATGTCAGGTGCCCACTTTTAATATGTTACAACACGGGTATGGTACGATCTCTGCACCTTGTAGCCTGCTTCCGGGTGAGGTGGGTTGTCACTGCTGATAATGAAATCCATGAGATAATTATGATACAACAAACTATTTTCCTGATAGCAGTAAAACATGATTCCGCCTATAAAAATAAGGCTCGATCGAGCTTTAAAGCTCGTAATGTATATGCTGATGTAGCACCATGAGAGTGGTTGATTTGATCATAGCTACGAGTAAATTTAGTTGCAGTCATACGACAAATGCTCCGGCGACAATATTGCTCGGCGGGCAATATCCTACACTTAAAGCGAACTCCTAATTTTGAACCTTGACTAAACATGGCTCTAAGTCCAAAAATCTCAACAGAACCTAGACATAATAGCAATCCTAAACATAACTCTGTATCTTTGATGAAAAAGAGCCCGAAGTAATTGTCGCTGGAGCAAACGTCGGAGCACAAATAATGCAAAGATTCATCACCCCTAAAAGAATTTAATATATATATGTTTTAAGAAATTCATGTTGTATATTCCGATGTAAATGTCATCCATAATTTTGTGTTTTTATAGAGTCCTGATGAAGATCACAGATCGAAAGCTTGACGAATTAAGGAGGATAATAAAAGCTATACACGACCTTCTCATGGTGATCATTTCTTTTACTATACCTTCCACTAAGCAACTATGAGTGACCACTAGCGTTGTGTTCGAGGAACATTTCTCACAATATACATACATATATATATATATATATATTACCGTCCCGCGGTACATGTAGGTCCTTGATATTATGTATAACACATTTTAGAGGATATGGCACACAATACCAATCTCAAAAGGCATGAATAGCAAGATGTTCAAGAAAACAACTGACTATTTTTTCTCTCCAGAAAACGAAATTTGTAGTCAATTATGGCTACTCAGAAGCGCCAAACAGATTGACTAAATCCATAGGGGGAAGGCAACTTCTTTAAAAATATTTTTAATATTCAGCACATTGTACGAATACCATTTTACTTGAAACTTTCTAGCATGCTTTTTAAAAGTATTTTAGGGGGGACGTATTGTTGAAACATGATACGGGAAATAAAATAATGAAAGTAATCTTACCTTCCATCTAACCACCGTTTTCTCATGAAATATATCCCTTGCTTGTGTGTAGTATTCCTGTTTCTTTCGCTTCATACATTCGATGCATATTTCAACCATTATTTTCTCGTGCCTGAATTTCTTGTGAAAAGTTGCACTGCAGGGAAAGTATTTTTGAACGGTCAGTAGCTTACAAGGTGCCATTTGAATTGAATCTTTTGTTTAAAAAAAATATATCGAATAATCATGAAGA
>CM046848.1:25234115-25489115 GCA_025618425.1 Heliocidaris tuberculata
GCCCATAACCGAACATAAAATTATTTCACAAATAGCCTACATACACCGCCTCCGTCCCCCGGGTTGCCGTATGAAACCCGTCACCCGCCATGACACTTCCTCCGAAACCACACACCAAGAGAGCACCCGCAACCAGGACACGCAGACATGTCGCAACTGCGAGGCGAGGGGTAGGAGGGGGGGACACAGATAGGTGGTCGTATGTACGTAGATAAGAGGATCACTCCTGATCCTCATGATCTACTATCAGTACATCCGACCACCTATCTGTTACAGTATGCTAGACCGACACGGACTCAGCGGGAGGCTTGGCTGCGTCTAGCGGTGAAGGAGGGGTGTATTAGCGGGACTGAGAGGCCGACAGTAGCGCTGCTCGAGAAAACGAGGGTACTGCGGCGGGGATGTCCCGGAGATAAAAGGAGATGAAGGAATTCGGGGAGCGCCAATAAGCTGCCTTCTGAATCTCCTCTACGGACACGCCGTTGAACAGAGCCCAAGATGCGCTGATCCCCCTGGCATCGTGTGCACGGGGCGACACGCCAGGCGAGAGAGCATCGGGGCCGGCCGCACGAATGGCGGCAACGATCCACTTCGAGATAGTATCTCTCGAAGCCGGTGAAAAAGGCTCTTTCGTAATCACGAAAAGCTGATCACCAGAACGGCATTCCTTAGTGCGCGCCCAATAATACTTGAGAGCGCGCACCGGACACCAGACTTTATCCTCCGTCACCGACGAGAGGGTGGACAGCGGTTGGATAAAAATCTCAACCGGTTGGGAGCTGGCAGTCTGGTTTCTTCGCCACATAGGACGGGTTGGGAATGAGGCGCACCCCCGCGCGTTCCCAACGGACATGCCCCGGCGCCGCCGACAGTGCGTGCAAGGCACTGCGACGCTGGCCGGAGGCAATCGCCAAGAGGAAGACCGCTTTAATGGTTACATCTCTAAGCGAGGCCTCAGCGAGGGGCTCAAAAGGCGCCCTGGCAAGGGCCTCCAGCACCCGAGGGAGACTCCACGACGGGAGCAATCTCCTAGTCGGGGGGCGCTCCAGGAAAAAAGCGCGGACCAGGCCGGTCAGGGAGGGGGCAGTAGAGACACTGGCCCCATCCGCGAACCCAGCGTGGATAACGGCAATTGCCGAACGGTAGCCACGGATGGTCGAGACAGTCAGGCCCTTATCGAAAAGGGAAATCAGAAAGTCTGCGACATCCCTTAGAGGTGCAGAACGGGGATCCACCCCGTGTGATTCGCACCAGCTAAAGTATCCAGCCAAACGGGAATTATAAGATTCCCGGGTGGACTCCCGTCGGCTGCGAGCGACGAAGGTCGCAGCCCGCTCTGAAAGGCCCGCCTGAGCTCCAGATTCCCTGACAATGGCCAGGCAGTCAGGTGGAGCGTGGCCGGTCGGGGGTGCAGAGTCCCCGACACTGGCTGGGAGATCAGGTCCGGACGAGCGGGAAGGAGCCTCGGATTCCCCACCAGTAGGCCCGTCAACTCGAGGAACCACGTCCTCTTGGGCCACCACGGGGCTATGAGGAGGAGAGTTGCTTGGTCCTGCCTCACCTTCCGCAGAACGCGGGGAATGAGGGCGAATGGCGGAAACGCATAACCCCGGAATCCCTTCCACGGGAAGGAGAAGGCGTCCATCCGCCAGGCTGCCGGGTCCTGCACCCTCGTGCAGTACATCGGCAGCCGTGCGTTCAACTCCGAGGCAAACAGATCCACATCTAGTGGGGGAAGCTGGCGCACCAGCAGATGCATGACCTGCGGGAGATGCATGACCTGCGGGTGGAGCGTCCACTCCGAGGGGAGAACCCGGCCCCGGGACAAGAAGTCTGCGATCAGATTGTCCCGGCCCGGAATGTACGACGCAACGGGGAAGACCCCCATGCGTCGGCACCACCTCCACAGCTCCGCCGCTAGGGCGTTCAGGCGCGTGGAATGGGTGCCCCCCTGTTTGTTGATATATGCTGCAACGGTGATGTTGTCCGTGCGTATCAACACAGCCCGGCCGCGGATCAGCGGCAGAAAGTGGAGGAGTGACAAGGCAACAGCCTGAAACTCCAGCACATTGATATGTGGGAGGGTGGCCGAGAGGCACCAGTCCCCATATGCATGCAGGCCCTGACAGTGTCCGCCCCATCCCATGTGGGAGGCATCGGTGGTCACTGTGATGGAGGGCTGCGGGGGCTGCAGGGGGTTGCCCCTGATCAGAAACTCCGGGCGGCCCCACCGCCAGAGGAGAAGGCGGGCGGCCGGAGGTAGCGGCACAGGCCTCGTCAGGGGGTCCCGTGACGGGCGGTAGTGCTTGAGAAGATGGATCTGTAGCGGGCGCATGTGCAGCCGGCAGTCCGGCAGCACATCGACCAAGCTCGCCAGGAACCCTAGGAACTGAAGCCAGGTCCTGGCTGGCACCCGCCGCCTTAGCCGAAGACGGCGGGCGGCGCCCGTAATCGTCGATACCCGCTCCGGGCTGGGACGTGCCAGTTGCCGGGGGATATCGATCACCGCACCCAGGAAGGTCGGGCACTGCGTGGGCACGAGCTCCGACTTCTCCCAGTTTACGAGGAACCCCAGGTCTTGCACTGTTCTCAACAAAAAAAGCCAACTGGCGGGAGAGCAGGACCTGGAGCTGGCTACCAGCAGCCAGTCGTCCAGGTAGCAAAAGACCCGCAGGCCTTGCTGCTGGAGGAAGGCCGCCACGCACGATACAAGCCTGGTGAATAGGCGTGGTGCGGGCTTCAGGCCGAAGGGTAGGGCGCGGAAGCGGTACACGTTTCCCCCGAACGCGAAGCCCAGCAGATCTCTGGAGGCTGGGGCGATGGGGACGTGATGATAGGCATCCTTCAGATCTATAGATACTGCCCAATCGCCTGGCTTGAGGCACGGGAGTATGGAAGCCAGGGTCTCCATACGGAAGTGCTCCGTATTGATGTGTCGGTTGATTCTCTTGAGATTTAGAATCAAGCGGAACTTCCCCGAGCGCTTGGGGACAAGGAATATGGGGGAAAGGCATAACCGCGGATGATCGCGGGTCCTTTCCACCGCCCCCTTCGCAAGCAAGGCGGCGATCTCGGCCGCCATGGCTCGACGCAGAAGCGGAGACATGCGAGGGGATGGAAGACGGACGACGCCTCCGGGCAGGGGGGTGGCTAACTCGACGGAGAAGCCACCGCCGACAACGGAGAGAACGAAGGCGTCGTCCGTTATGGCCGCCCAGGCCAGCTGGAAGGCCTGAAGGCGGCCGCCCACCCCGGAGGGGGGGCCCTGAAGCGCTCGGGGCAAGGAGTCAAAAGCCGCCGCGGCCCTTGTCGGCCGGGCGGGTAGACCCCCGCTGCTTGCCTCTACCCCTGCGGTTACGGCGCCCCCGGTTTGTGGCCCGGCGGGTCGTCTGTGGGGGAGGCATAGTCACCGTCACACGCTGGGGGGCCGACGCCTGTGGCCGGCGCGGGGCGATCCCCGGGGACGGTTAGGTCGAGCCTGAACTGATATCAGCTGACCTGCTAACTCTCGCGCCTGCTGGCAACGGGTTAGCGCCTCCTTGATGCGGGGCGCGAACTGGCCAGAGAAAAGGAACGGCCCTTCGAATGGCATCCCACTCGTGAGCTGCGTCCTTTGCCTCACCGGGAACCCGAGGGCCTCGAGGGCCAGGTCCCGGCGTCGGCGAGTAGTGAAGAGTGCGGTACGCGTGGACTGCTTCCATAGATGCTCCGAGATGGACATGAGGAGCGAGTCCAAGAGCTGGCGGTCCTCGGGGGAGACCCGGAGGTCATCCGCCTGTACAGCCAGGTTCGTTAACGCCCCGGCATAAGCCGCTAGACGCATCGAGGACCTTGCTAGGACCGACAAGTGCGTCCACCGCATATCTTCTTCAAGAAAGGCGCGACGGCGGAGAGGATTGGCCCTGCCTACATAATCCCCGAGAGCTAGGAGCTCCGGGGAGAGGGTCTCGGGCTCGAGGTAGCGGGCCATGTCCGCGGGCTGAAAAGCAAAAGCCCGACGCAGGCCGGCGAGGCCCCTCTTAGGGGGCGGCTCCCGGGCGATACGCCCGTACTCCTCCTTGAAGTCTGCCGTGAGGGGGATACCGGGCTGAGCCCCGGCTCCCCTCGGAACAGCCGGGACGCCGGGGGTTGTTGTTCGCCGGGTCCGGGCGAACCGTATAGAATTCTTCGAGGTATCGAAGAAGTAAGGCCTCCGCCTCCTCACTGAGATGCCTCAACCCAGGCGGGGCTTCAGTCCCTGTAAGGGACGGCGCCGCTGAGGAGGCCGACATCGAATCCCACCCAGAAGTAGAGGGTTCGGACTCGGTCGCTGTAGGAGACTCATACAGCTCAGAGAGGAGAGGCATGGGCGGGGTAGGCGTCGGTAGCGGGAGGGGAACCTCCGCTGGCGGCACGCTATAACCCGCCGGAGCTCGGGTCACCAGGCCCGGGGAAGGGCGGGGGAGCCGAGGCTGGGATGCAGTACCCGCCTGGAGCAGGGGGAACTCATCCGTAAGGGCTGTGCCTGCAGACGAGGCTAGGCCACCGGCGGCCGTAGTCTGGTCAAACAAAGGCACCGGGCGACCATCCGCCCGCGCAGGGAAAGTCTCTTCCCCGGGCGGAGCACCCAGCGCCGCCGGGGCGCGGCTCGCGCCCGCCCGCTGGCGGGGGAGCGGCCCTTCCGGCGCAGTAGCGGGTAAGGAGGGGGCAGTAGCGGCTGCAGGCAAGTCAGCCGACTGGCCTGTAAACGCCCAGCCGCGGTTCTCAGCCAACCGGCTCATCATAGCGAAGAGCTCGGCCTCGCTAGGCTGAGATTTGCCCACCTTCTTCTTCTTCTTACCCGTCTTCTTAGTCCTCTTTGCCGAGGGAGAAGTCGATGGGGCAGAAGCGGACCGCTTCCTGGACTTCTTCTTCCTCTTAAGAGTCGCCCGGGGCGAGCCCTGGGGCTGTCCCGCCGGCGGCGGAGTGCCGTGGAGGAAGCCTCGTAGAGCTGCCAGTCCCAGGCGGGAGCCTCGACCGGCGCCGCCTGGCTAGGCGGGGCGGGGAGAGCTCCAAGGGTGGTAGCTACCGGCCTACGAGAGGTCCGGGTGCTCAAAACCCTGGAGACCTGGGAGGTAGTCGGCTGAGAAGTAGCAGCCGCTACTCCCCCGCTCTCATACCCCACGGGCAGCCCGGTCGGGCCGGGGGGGGGGGGGAGCGGACAGGGCCATGGCTAGGAGCCGCTCTAGCAGCAGGAGTGACCAGGCGGTCAGTGCTGCGAGCGGCCGGGGCGGGGGCGGCTCTCACGAGCGAGGACGCTCGGAGCGGCTCCCCGGCGCTCTCTAACCCCTGGGTCAGTTGGATAGGACCGGGGGGAGAGCGGGTGGTAGAGCTCCGGTCATGGCGCCATGGCCTGCACTCCTCCTCCTCCGACTCGCTGCCCCGGAGGCGAGAAGCTCAAGGGGAGCGTCGGCTGGGCGGACCCTCTACCCTCCGGCGCAAGCGCCGGTAAAGGCTCTCCCTCTACAGGGGGATCCCGGGCGGGAAGCCCTAAATCCGGCGGCCTGGCGGCCGCGGAAGGGACCAGGGCTTTAGGAGCCCTCTGGATCGGGGGGTGGGAAGTTAGCCAAGCCTCTAGCTGAGCCCAAGTAGGCTCAGACCAAACGGAGCATACCGCACAGGGATCGGGACGGGTGCATCGCCTGTGCAGTGGGCAACACGCGTGCACGTCCCAGTCCGGCAATCCCCGGCGGCAGACCTGACATCTAAGAGTCATACCTGTAAGGGGAAAGGACTCAGTTAGACACAGAACATATATATAAACAAAAAATATGTATTACCAAGTCAATTGTAAACAAAAAAGAAATTTGTGTACAAGACAAGGGGCGGGAATTAAAGAGCGCTGTGCCAACAAGATAGATCTACATTGACGGCAGAGCGCTACAAACGCCTAGGAAAGAACATGAAATTAAAACATGTACCAAAAAAGCCCAGAAACCCATGTCTACATAAATGATGTGCATTTTGGACCGGGCGGCTTGCCATAGGCGAAAAATCAAATCTGGCGGCATTTGGCCTGCCATACAAAAAATTTTTCTCAAAGTTTCCAATTTCAACCAAACGGTGGAAAACACTAAAAAACTAACTCCCGGGACTACTAAATGTCCAACGAGAGGAGAAAAATCTAAACAAAAGCGACCAGAAGGCCGTACAATGGTAGGCAAAGCAGAACAGGGGAGAATCGAGCCAGCACAAGCCACGCTCCGAAGCCGCGGTGCATACAACACACAGTGTGTGTGAAGCAACGCAACTCAAACGAAGTCGGCACAAAGCCGAAACAAAAGCCTGATTTTCCCCTTTTCCGCCGATACAAAGTATCTAAAACGAATTGCTAGCCTAAAACAACAATCAAAAGAATAGAAAATGGAAAGAACTGGCCTGATTGTTGGTAATCTGCGTCGGATGGCGACGGATTTAGGGAGCAATCACAAAAAACGTCTTGTTCGTATAGGGTGCGAACAGGAAGGAGGAAGTGTCATGGCGGTGTGACGGGTTTCATACGGCAACCCGGGGGACGGAGGCGGTGTATGGTAGGCTATTTGTGAAATAATTTTATGTTCGGTTATGGGCAATTATAGGATATAATAGCATACTGTAACAGATAGGTGGTCGGATGTACTGATAGTAGATAATTTCTTCTTTAAGCTGTAATTATCAATAATTCTAACTGAATATTGGTTCATATAACACTCTGAAACAGCAGACTTGAAAAAACAAGTGAATGAGTAAATTACGCAATGCGTAATAAATGTCCCCGCCGGAAGTGCAGATCTGTGGAAATTAACTAGCCTGAACCTTAAAACTGAATACCAACAATGCATGTATACAACTGAAATATAAAACATGAAAACATTATGAACCTTCAGCCATTTTGAATAAATTTGCATAAATTTGCATGAATAATGAATTTCAAAATTCTGTGTAGAAGTTTGGAAGCCCCCACCCAGCCCTATCAGATAAAACAATCGGAATCAAAATCCTATGTGAAATAGAGAAGTAGCATTTTTTGTCAATTTTGAATAAATTTGCATAAATTTGCATAATTAATGAATTTCAAAATTCTGTGTAGAAGTTTGGAAGCCCCCACCCTGCCCTATCAGATAAAACAATCGGAATCAAAATCCGATGTGAAATAGAGGAGAAGTAGCATTTTTCGTCAATTTTGAATAAATTTGCATAAATTTGCATAATCAATGAATTTCAAAATTCTGTGTAGAAGTTTGGAAGCCCCCACCCTGCCCTATCAGATAAAACAATCGGAATCAAAATCCGATGTGAAATAGAGGAGTAGCATTTTTTGTCAATTTTGAATAAATTTGCATAAATATGCATAATTAATGAATTTCAAAATTCTGTGTAGAAGTTTGGAAGCCCCCACCCAGCCCTATCAGATAAAACAATCGGAATCAAAATCCGATGTGAAATAGAGGAGAAGTAGCATTTTTCGTCAATTTTGAATAAATTTGCATAAATTTGCATAATTAATGAATTTCAAAATTCTGTGTAGAAGTTTGGAAGCCCCCACCCAGCCCTATCAAATAAAACAATCGGAATCAAAATCCGATGTGAAATAGAGGAGAAGTAGCATTTTTCGTCAATTTTGAATAAATTTGCATAAATTTGCATAATTAATGAATTTCAAAATTCTGTGTAGAAGTTTGGAAGCCCCCACCCAGCCCTATCAGATAAAACAATCGGAATCAAAATCCGATGTGAAATAGAGGAGAAGTAGCATTTTTCGTCAATTTTGAATAAATTTGCATAAATTTGCATAATTAATGAATTTCAAAATTCTGTGTAGAAGTTTGGTAGCCCCCACCCAGCCCTATCAGATAAAACAATCGGAATCAAAATCGGCCAAGAAATGACGGAGAAGTAGCATTTTCTAACATTTGAGCACACACGGACAGACGGACGGACGGACGGACGGACGGACACACACACACACGCACACACGTACGGAGCCCGTTTCATAGTCCCCTCGCGAACTTCGTTCGGCGGGGACAAAAAACAATAAAAAAGTTCAAGTTGAAAAACAAAGAAATATATTACATGAAAAAACATAGATTTACATTAAAAAAGCAATGGATTTGTGCTCTTTATGTTATTCTTGAGGTCTGTGCAAAATTTTACAGCGATCGGTCATGTCACAGCCAAGATCAGGCCCCCCCCCCCATCAGAGAGGAGCTTGAAATAGCCCAATACAGTTAAGCTTAAAAAGAAAGTCTGATAGCACTGAATCTAAAACTCTTCACAAGAAAGGGGAGGGAAGGGGAAGGGGAAATAAAGAACCCTGAAATATGGTCTAAACTTCTAGCAACCCACCTGTCTAAATTGACATCCTGTCTATAAAGACCCCACCCTCTTTTATTTTTTGATGGGGAGGGGGGGGGGGGGGTAGTTACCCTTGAACAATGTTTCTCATTGAAACACATAAAAGGAACCTGTACCCAGGAATACCACTCAGAATTGATAAAAGAAAGTAGGAAAAATCATCCAGAATGGGCCCTTTTGTACATAAAAAGTGGTTTTCTATGGCTAAAAATATGTTGAAAGAGTAGAAATTCCTACTTTTGTCTGAAAAGTGGCATCCCTGCCTGTACCTAAAGTCCACCAGACAAAACAGACTGTCTTTGTCTTCCTTGAGCAGTCTCTCTATGCACATTTTACTGTACAAGAATAGTTACCATAATGAAGCGGGGTTTGGCCATCTGGATCCAGTGCATTCACCTTGACCCCTCGTTCTAGAAGTAGTGTTACGACCTCCAGGTGACCCCTGTCGCACGCCCAATGGAGTAGGGTCAAACCCTCCTCATCCACTTGGTCGATGTTGGCGCCCTCGTTGGACAGAAGAAGCCTCACTTGTTCGACCTCACCCTCCTTGCACCAGTCAAAAATGGATTTCTCTTGGTCACTTGAAAACAAAAACACAGGACATGGAATATGTTAAACATGTAAAATAACATTACCGTTCTCATTAAAAGATGGTAATAGTCGTCCTAACATAGAGACTGAGAATGTTGATTTAAACCTTAACTCCATGGTGTTTTTTTAGAGGTAATCACCTTTAACCCTTTCAGGACAGAAATTATTTACGGGCTAAATTGATCACATTTTGCTCTTCAAATTGGCAACAATAATATTTTTCTTTTAGTACTACAAGATTGTAATAAGGGGTAATGTCTTTGAAAACAATATACATGGTTAAAAGAATTGGCGAAAAGTTGAAAAAGTTGCCAATTTTGATAAAAAACAATGATTTTGAACCTCTCCATGTGTTGCCAATTTAAGAATTTTAAATCTTATTCTCCTTTTTAAAATTCCTGGGATCAAACACAATATTGTCATGTAACAAAAATGGATACAGTGTGTGCAGAAATTTTTGCTCTTTCTACTCATGTATCCAGTATATTTTTCAGGGCTCTGAATCAAAAGTTATTGAGCCCAACCACAAAATGTGGTCAATTGTCTCGAAAGGGTTAAGTGAAATTTTACCAGGCCCAGGTCTTAAAAAATGTCTTCACTGTAATTCAGCAACCATTTCCCTCACTCTTCTCTTTCATCTTTTCCTTTGCTTTCCTCAAGAAGATGTAATTGTATTCTCATAATCTGCTCACAAGCAACATTTGACATTTAAAATACCTTGGCTCTTACAATGTAAATTAAAACAGACCCGGGTCCCGCAACACAAAGGTTTGCAATCAATTGCAAATTTGAAACAACGATTCTGATTGGTTAATGGTCAGCCTTTTGAACAATGTGTGCATGCAATAATGATCCTGATTGGCCATTGCCATTTTGCAATTGATTGCAAGCCTTTGTGTTACGGTGCCCAGGCCATTTACACAAATTCAAACACATTTTCCCCCAATGCTTGGCTGTTACAAATCATACCTCAATTCCTCTTCTTCTTCGGCAAGCATGGTACTAACTCCAACACCCAAACCTCTGGAAGACGACCTCTGACCTTCGACCTTTGAGCTCCAGTCTGGGTCAACTTCATCCATTGCTTCGATGTACTCTGTCATGGCCTGTTCTGTGCTCATGTTCTTCAAGGCATTCCATGCATCCCTGCAGGTGATAATTAGTAAAGATTAAAGGGCAATTCAACCATGGTAATAAGATGATTTATGTGGAAGCAGAAAAATAAGAAAAACAGGATGGTAAAAGTTTGAAAAAAATCGGACAAAAAATAAAACAAGTGAATGAGTAAATTACACAATGCGTAATAAATGTCCCCGCCGGAAGTGCAGATCTGTGGAAATTAACTAGCCTGAACCTTAAAACTTCAGTGAAAAACTTTAGTGAATAAAATAATAATGTTACTGCATGCAAAAGAAGAGAATACCAACAATGCATGTATACAACTGAAATATAAAACATGAAAACATAATGAACCTTCAGCCATTTTGAATAAATTTGCATAAATTTGCATGAATAATGAATTTCAAAATTCTGTGTAGAAGTTTGGAAGCCCCCACCCAGCCCTATCAGATAAAACAATCGGAATCAAAATCCGATGTGAAATAGAGAAGTAGCATTTTTCGTCAATTTTGAATAAATTTGCATAAATTTGCATAATTAATGAATTTCAAAATTCTGTGTAGAAGTTTGGAAGCCCCCACCCAGCCCTATCAGATAAAACAATCGGAATCAAAATCCGATGTGAAATAGAGAGGTAGCATTTCTCGTCAATTTTGAATAAATTTGCATGAATTTGCATAATTAATGAATTTCACGATTCTGTGTAGAAGTTTGGAAGCCCTCACCAAGCCCTATCAGATAAAACAATCAGAATCAAAATCAGCCAAGAAATGACGGAGAAGTAGCATTTTCTAACATTTGAGCACACACGGACAGACGGACGGATGGACACACACACACACGCACACACGACGAACGGAGCCCATTTCATAGTCCCCTCGCGAACTTCGTTCGGCGGGGACAATAAAGTTATGGATATTTGAAAAATGAGATCACTACATCTATAAAAATCTCAAATTGGCAATTTGGTGAGTCGATTGTGACATACTTGTGGACAACTCTCCTGTTTGTCATACACAAAAATATCATTCATTTGTGGGTTTTCTCCGAAGTGCCTTTACCCTCGGGGCAGCACTTATATATAAAATATATTCGAGATAGCACATTGTTATAGGTCCTCATGAAAGAAAAAGATACTGAGTAATACATTTTTTTCTTAAATGACATTTTAGTCATTTTGTGCGTTGGAGCGAATGGGGAGTTGTCACAGTGACATTACCTATTCGGCCAATTCGAAATTCCTGTATGTATAGTGATTACAACTTTAACAAATTCATAACTTTCTTATTGCTTGTCCGATTGTTCCCTTTAATGATTCTACTAATAAAAAGTGTAACCTGATGAAAAGTCAAGAGTGAGAATGGCACTCCAATATTTATAAGCTCCGGTGACCTGTCAACTGCTCCAGGATTTATGTCATCCAAAACTACAGGATTAGGGTTAGGGTTGCAATCTGGTTTTAAAGGGCAATCTAACCTTGGTAATAAGATGATTTGTGTGAAAGCAGAGAAATAAGAAAAACAGGATGGTGAAAGTTTGAAAGAAATCGGACAAGGATTAAGAAAGTTATGGATGTTTGAAAAATGAGATCACTGCATCTATGCGAATCTCAAATTGGCAATTTGGTGAGTCAATTGTGACATTTTTGTGGACAACTCTCCCATTTGTCGTACACAAAAATATCATTAATTTGCGGTTTTCTTCGAGGCGCTTTTACCCTCGAGGCTGTACTCAAAATATATTGGAGATAGCATATTGTCATAGGTCTTCATGAACGAAAAGATCTTACCGAGTAATGCATTTTGAACAAAAAGTGACATTTTAGTCATTTTGTGTGTTAGAGCGAATGGGGGAGTTGTCCACAGCTACATCACAGTGACATTACCTATTCAGCCAATTTGAAATTCCCATAAGCATAGTGATTACAACATTCAAAAATTCATAACTTTCTTATTGCTTGTCCGATTTCGTTCAAACTTTCACCAATCTGCTTCTCTGATTTTTCCTCTTTCTTTCAAAGCAACTTGCTATTAAGGTTGGATTTCCCTTTAAGTTAGGTTTTTAGGGTTAGCATGAGGATGAGGTATTGTGTTTGGTTCAGGATTGAAGTTAAGAATTCAGTTAATGGTGAAAGGCAGTGGCGGAGATGTGTTACACAATTCTATTCATGGGGGGGGGGGGGGACCTATTATTAAGTTCCCCCCCCCCCCCCCCCCCCCCCGATGAAAAGAATTTCCTGCATATATTTCCACCCACGGTGTAAAATATTGACCTTGGAGCACTTGTCGCTGAAGCATGCTCCAATTGTACAACCAGTGAAAGCTATATAGGAAAAGACATCACAACTGACATCTTTTTTTTTTTGGTAGCTCATGATCAACTGATGACAATATTTTATCAATCTTTTATTGTCATTTTAATCAGAAAAAAAAAGGGGAAAAAAAAAAGCTTTTGCAGCTTTCAGTCCACTTTTCAGGCTGCTTTCAAGGAGATTGTGATGATCAATTATTCCTTACTTGTAAGAAAATATTTTTTTTTTTTTAATTCTTTGGTTAAATGCTATTTTTTTTTTAGTCCCCTCAACTCTTGCCAAAATCAGGGTTTTCCAAACAATTGAATAATTTCAGACTTATGAAAATTTTTGAACTTTGGGAATTTCATGCCTATATTTTTACTTACCATTTTTGTTTCCCTTGAAAACTGAACATGCCAGGCCTGCAAATGTTGCATTTTCCAACTGTTGCCTAAAGAAATTGAGGGGGGAAGAAAGCCTGTTTACTGACAGGTTTAAAGTTCAGAGCAGAATTTCACTCCACCTGAAAATTAAAAAAAGGAGTCTAATAATACATTCTCTTTTCATTCTTTAAACACATCAAACACTTAGTTTTTTAATGAAACTTTTTAATTTTTAGAGAATAAATCATATTTTCCTTCAACAAGAAAGCTCAAAGGGTTAAATCTAAGTAAACTCAGACTTAATTTGTGCACAGCTAGAAAGTATAAAATCAACCTCGAAGAACTTTATCTGGCATTCTTTAGGTCAACAGTTAAGGAGTATGAAGGAAATAAAGGATAACATGAAAAAAAAAACCGAACTTTGAGTTTGGTTCTATCGAGCCCTTATCTTGGCCAACGTGTATGGGTGCGTTGAGTTATCGAGTAGTCTACTCATGAATTGCTTTTACGCTTATATAGTATGTCATTAAAATTGCAATATCTCTTTTATTTAATATATGAATTTTGAATAATGTATAATGACATGGATCCTCTAACATCAGAGCAATATATTTTTTGGTAATTGGTACCTTAAGGCTTAACCCTAAAAGGCCTGGTTAATTTTGGTACTCTCTCAACTGGAGGGAGGCAAATTCTACCCCCCCCCCCCCCATCTCAGCCATGGCATGGAGGGACAAAAAATTCAAAACTTGGCACAGTCATAGATTATTAGATTGCTCATAGAGCATCTTATCTAATAATATAATAATCACAAACAATTATGCAATTATCGCTAATTAATCATTCACATATTATCATTCAATGTCTGGTTAGACCTAGGCTAAAACCAGAAACTTCTGAGACATGAAACTTTCGCAATTTGTATGGCTAGAGTGCCCAAGTTTGCACACATGCGTAACTGTATGATCCTGATAAAACAAAACTTGCAACAAATGTCTTTATTATATTGAAAGATATTCACGCAAAAAACGCTTCAAAATATTCAGGCGCGTAGCCATGGGGGCGGTCACTCCCCCCCCCCCCCCCGACAAAACGCAAAAAAAAAAAAAAAAAAAGAAGCGATAGCCAAAAAGCGGGGGGAAATGAGAGAAAAAAAGCCCCAAAAGTTGCTACGAGCTGTTATCTTTCTTTCAAAATTTGCTAAAACGGCAAAGTTTTCGCGCTTCGCGCGGGAAGGGAAAACTCCCCTTTATCTTTCTCTCAAATTTGCCAGAATTTCAAAGCTTTTGCACGGGAAGGGGGAAACTCCCCCCTCCCTGCGCGCCCACCACTGTTATAAACAGTGCAGTATTGCGTCCAAATAATTGAAAAGCAGTCAGGGCATCGAACTAACTTTTCGCCTGAAAAAAGGTGCTACATGAGCCATCATCTTTCTCTCAAATTTGCCAGAACGTCAAAGCTTTCGCACTTCGCGCGGGAAGGAAGAAACTCCCCCCCCCCCCCCCGATCCCTGCGCCCACCTCTAGCTGTTACATAGATGCAGTATTGCGCCCAAATAATTGAAAAACAGTCAGGGCTTTGAACAAACTTTCCGCCTAAAAAAGGTGCAAGCCGTTATCATTCAAATTTGCTCATACGTCAAAGCTTTCGCGCTTTGTGCAGGAGGGGGGAAACTCCCCCCTCCCTGCACCACCCCCTGGGGAGCATGCTTCGCATTCTCACAAATGCACCCCCCCCTAAAATGAAATCCTGGCTACGCAGCTGAAAATATTGTAAAAGATCTTATTTCAATAGACTCAAAATGCTGTCTTTCATGTCATGTGGAGTGTGGGGGGGGGGGGTGGTGAGAATTATTTTTTCTCACCTGACAAGCAAAAAAAACACAAAAAAACAACATTTACACGTTTGGCGGGATGTCTTTTTTGTAAAGCGGGAGATTTACATGCTTGGCAGGAGAGCACAAGGAAGTCGTCATGGCGAGAATCTCCCGCGGCCCGCCTCGATGCAGGAGGGTTGACAGCCCCGTTTTCTTGCATGGCTTGTGAAAATGGCATTGTTCTTGCTCTGATTTTGATGATTTTTTTTTCACTTACTCTTCTGAATATCAGGAATAGACTACTATAAAATTCAACATTAGAGAAACATTCTTGTTCATTTTTTAAGGTCAAATCTTAGGTGCCAATTGATAGGGCTCCACATCATACTTCTATCTTCATCATGATCACCTGCTTGAATCTTGCATAGAAATGTAACAGCTTGTCACTGCCAAGATTACCAGCCACCAACTTCATAAATGTTGTTGCTCTTTCAAACTCTTTCTGAAGATCATCCTGCTCTTCTTCCACCATCATGTCCATCATTCCGGTTTCAGAGTGAGCACCGACTCCTTCTTCATCCATTCTTGTTTGATCCTTGATGCAGTTGGAAAGTTGAGAAGTTTTACATCTAACTTAGATGTCTCTAACTTGACCTGAGGCTGAGCCTGAGAAGACTTAGATCTAGATCTAGACTGCAACTTTTCAACTTATTGATTCAGCAAGTGCCAGTTTGTTAAGTGACATCGCCAATCATGCGATATTGTTCAGCCTGTCCATTCTGATCGAGCTCTTTCATGGAATTCTCAATCCTCAATGGGAATGGAAGTGGAACGACCAAAGATCAAAGATCAAAGTAGTGAATGCACTGTCAACTGGTCAATGCACGCATCAGGTAAGGTCGCGCAGTGTCTTGGCATGGACATGGTGTGGTGGTCAAGGAATTTCCTTACTCACCAACTTTACGATTATTTAAGTTCAGCCTGACTATTCCTCCCCTCACAAGACGGTGTAGCTAGACAACCGCAGGCGCCATAAACACGAACTGATAAAGTGATAACTGGTACTAAGTTCAACGTGTCGTACCCTACCCTACCGTTCCAGTGTTGTTTTGCACAAAATGAACATGTGGCTCTCACTAACTTATTTAGTATTTTGGTTGATGTACGTTCATGTACGTTCGGTCAAAGGTCCCATTTCTTTTCGCTGCGATCCGCGATCGGCTATTGACGTCGGGACGTCACTACAGTACAACGCGTAACGTGATGATCGATAAACTGTACTGGTTGGTGCAGCGAAATTTCTGTCAGCAAAGCTATAGTTTCCCACGTAAAATCGACAATAATTCAGTCTTTTGAGGGCTATTGTTTCATTAGACTTGCGTAAAAAGTGTCAGGTCACGAGCATACTTGACCTCTTTCATGAATATTTCAGCTTAAATGCAAAAATTATTCTTCACAACGAGGTAGTACCGGAGTGCAGTAGCAGACTTCGGTCTTCGCCTTCGACTGGTGCGTTCGATTCGTCATCAGCCGCCGAGCGAGCCTAGCAGCTAGCCTAGCCCTAGCCTGCAAGTGCAACACAGCTCTACATGTTAGCATTTTGATTTTGACACATCACAACACTAACCAACTGCTAAAGTCAGCTGATCGACGAGTGGCCTGAGCTGAGCTGTGCATGTGCTGTGCCTGGTGCTACTGGAAGCTTACAATTACTGAAAATTAAGTTAGTAAATAACATAATTATTTCATTTTCTGATTTAAATAAAGAAATTAATAATCTTGAGATTATGACTTATGAATATGAGCATTGATGATGATGTGTGTAGAGTGCATCATTCTGAATCATAGTAAAGACTGGTATGAACCACTCACACTTATGGCATAGGGTCTATGCGAGGTTATTGGGTATGAACTAACATGACTAAATTAGTAACTACTATTACTAATTTCACTGTCTTTAATTGACTCTTTGTAGGCTGTATGCTGGTATGTTATTTTAAAGGGATTTCAAAAGCTGGCAACAAATTCACTTCAATTTTTAAATGTTAAAGTTGTACATGTACAATGTTATTGAACTCATACACTGTATGGTCAGGGGTCCTAAAGCTACGCAGGTCCTAAAGCTACGCACCGGGCAAATACGCGCAATGCGACGCGTTCAATGCGCCAAACTTTTGGTGTGACTAAGCAACGATATTATCATTTACGTTCGCCAAAAAGAATGAGTACTTTTCATTTATTTTTTGGTGATATTATCACTATTTGCAAATTCACGTCAGTCAGCTTAAAAATCAAGATTTGCATTCATTTATTACGTGTGCGTAGCTTTAGGACCCTTTCATTTTTTCGACCGAATTCGACATGGGTATCGACATCGACTTGAAAATTAATGTTATTAAAATTTGTCTGTCGTAATTTTCTCAGGGATTTAATTTAAGAGTATGTAGAACCAAGATATATAAAATAAATTCGCATAAATCATTGAAAATGTGACTTTTTAGCCGCTGGAAACAAAGTGCGTAGCTTTAGGTCCCCCCATCATAAGTATTAAGAAAAAAACTAATTGGCCAATACTCATGTGATTTACTCTAGTAGTAGACCCACTCAAACTTGTGCGAGGACTATTGGAGATAACCTCGCACTCTGTATAGTCAAGGATTGTAATTCCGAACAGATTGTATTACCGAACCTGTACAGTTCAGTGCCTAAAATGGGTTTTCATACGCTTGGGATTCCGCGTATGAAAACCACACTATTGGAAGAAAGGTGTGTCTTTTTCCCATAGGTTTCACACGTTCGGAAATACAGTACCTTTTTCAAGGGACCAAAACGCCGCGTCGTTGGGAAGGGGTTCACTCGGAAGGGAATATCATTATCGTATTAAATCTAGGTTTTCTTTTTAAAATTCCATCAACTTCTTTTTCTGTAGGACTTTGAGCATTCATTATGTAAGTTTGACAGATATTCGTTTGATATTTGATTTTCTATCGTTGATTTTCTGAAAAGTGTTCGGACACTGGATCAACCACCATACATTCATACCATGAGCATTTGCCTCCCATAGCAAGTGTGTGATATCTTGCACATATGTGTGCGGCAGAGGAGCAAGATCACTGACCAAAAACAGCCTGAAAATTTCACTTGATCAAGATGATAAAGATCAGGACTATCAAAGGATCTGGCATGAAATTAGATATTATTCTATCATTCTAAAATGTATGGTGGTTGATCCAGTGTCCGAACACTTTTCAGAAAATCAACGACAGCAAATTAAATATCAAACGAATATCTGTCAAACTTACATAATGAATGCTCAAAGTCCTACAGAAAAAGAAGTTGATGGAATTTTAAAAAGACAACTTAGATTTAATACGATATTCCCTTCCGAGTGAACCCCTTCCCAATGACGAGGCGTTTTGGTCCCTTGTAAAAGGTACTGTATTTCTGAACGTGTGAAACCTATGGGAAAAAGACACAACCTTTGTTTCAATAGTGTGGTTTTCATACGCGTAATCCCAAGCATATGAAAACCTATTTTGGGCGCTTAACTGTACACGTTCGGTAATACAATCTGTTCGGAATTGCAATCCTTGACTATAGAATTAGAAGGAAGTATTTTCTCAAAATTTTGCTGATTATATTATTGGTGTTTTTGCCTCTTCATCTTTGAGGTCATGACAGGCCAAAATTGACACAGCTCCATATAGTGATGGTCCCGTGAGTGTAGTAGACCTACAGTTCATTTCAAAACTGATAAAAATGAAAATATGTAGACCTTTATTTTGAAGTGTGACATTTGACTGGCTGCAATTACATTACATGTAAACAGGGGCGGATCCAGGATTTCGTATAAGGGGGGGCACACAAATGCAGGATTGTCAACTTTGGGAAACTGCTTGGAGGGAGACCCATATTTTTTGGGTCTCTCGCCAGCCCTCCAAAAGTCGCTCAGTGGGGGGGGGGGGGGGGGGGTGGCGAGCAAAAAAAAAAATTTTTCGCCAGCCCTCCAAAAGTCGCTCAGTGGGGGGGGGGGGGGTGTTATGGGGTCCAGTTCCCCTCCATAATTCTCTGACAAGCAAAGAAAAAAAAAAAAAAAAAAAAAAAAAAAAAAAAAAAAGCTTTTCTGCTCGAAAAGGGGGGGGGGGGGCACAATCACAAATAGGGGGGGCACATTGCATTGTTTTCCCTCAAAACGGGGGGCACGGGCCGGGATTGCCCCCCCCCCCCCTGGATCCGCCACTGCATGTAAAGACAGATGAATGCCTGTTTTTCCCTGGGTTAATCATCTTTGTATGGTGGTGTGACCATATTTCGCGCGTGTCCTAAGTTCGCGCACAGGGCAATATCTCAAAAACTAAAAAGAATTTCGAAAATCTGATAGCACCAATCGATAGAGGAACCTAAAATTACCAAGGGACAAAATTTTCTTTCAAATTGGGTGAGAAGTTTTGAAGATATTGACGAAAAATCGGCAAAATTTGCTACTTTTTTGCGTCCGTTTCCGAAAATATGAAGTACCGACAAGGGTCTAGAAATCGTCATTTTGAGAGAAGATGTCATCAAACTTGTAAGTAAAGCATGATACCAAATGATTGTATGATAAAATTGCCTTGCAAATGATGTAAATAACTTACCTTTGATGGATTGTTATGTTGGATTAAGTAGATGCAAACTCGCGTGCGTGAAATAAGGTCTCGCTGTTTTCATGACCCATTTTCAGTTCCATGCACGTAGCGATCCGACATCGAATTTTGAAATCGGGATATCTCCGAAATTCTTAGTCGATCAGATGGAATTTCACATTCCTAGAAATTTTTAAAATGTGCGCGAAATATGGTCACCCCATCATACAATATTCTGTCATTACTACATGTAATTGGGTCTACAGGTTTCTTGTGATATACAGTCCGACCTCGTTTATCCGGCCGCATTGGGACCGGCACCCATCCAGATAAGTGAAATGGCCGGATATGAGAGAAATGTACATTTTCTATGCAAATGAAAAGGGTAGGGCAGTCTATTGGCTGTAAAATTTATGTTTTCTTGGTGTAGTTGATGATTGCAAATAATCTCTTTATTTGTAAGAGATGAAATGAAATAAAATTAAACAGAAAATTGCCCATGGTGTTCCTGTTTCCAAGACTTTTGGGTGAATTGCATGACGAACTGGTTGGAAGACAGGGCCGGTTAATAGAGATGGCCGGATAAATGAAGTTCGGATAAGTGAGGTCGGACTGTATGGTAAATGAAAAATGTACCATTGAAATGACATTTTAAAGCTGTGAGAAATGAAGAAGATCAGCCCAGAGCACTTGATGATTACATTTTATCAAAGGTTTTGATTGACATGTACATGTAGGTTTATGCCTGGCCTGCTTGAACATGTTGAAGGTACATGTACCTGAGCTCGATTTATTCATGATTTTTTGGAAATGCCATGTTTAAAAATCATTTCCAAAGGTAATGGGAAGTAAAATTTTATGGGTGGCAACAATGGTATAGAAATTTTTTCTGAAATTAATTATTATATATCTGACTTTAGGATTTCATACATGTACCAGGGAGGTACAGAAAGATATTTTATAATCTAATTGAAAACAAATTTTAATTTTTCCTTACTACACACTGATCACTTGTCTTTAAACTTCAGGGGGGGGGGGGGTATTCTGAAAGCTGTTTTATCTCTAATATTGTTGTATCTCCACACTTAAGATAAAATTGGTATTCTGAAAATTGTTGTAACGTTTGTTGTATCTTTGTTCACTCTGCGCATGATCCTAATTTACATATGTGCGCTGAAGATATTTATCATGAGATAATTGGTATTCTGAAAATTATTTCATTTTTTGTTGTATCTTATCTTCCATGGTAACTACAACAAAACTTACAACAGCTTCTCATGATCTCGGCAATTTTTGTAGCTCAGAATCAGACATTACATGCTCGAATAGCAAGATAGACTGTGATTCATGATCTCATAGAGAAGACATTTTGAAGAAATTACAGGTGGAATTTGATGATTTTACATCAATATGTGACTTGGTTCGAGCAGAAGAGGTTGAGCCATTATGTTAATTAATTGCAGTCCAGTAGCGCATGGCGCATTATAAAACGCATAAATTAATTGGTAAAATGCCCAAAAGTGGGCGTGTCAAAGATAATATAAAGGCGGTCCTTAGAGAGATAATATCTCCTTAAAACAATTTTCAGGGGCCTGTTTCTCGAAACCGTCATATGTCTAAGTTCTTAACTAAGTCAGCGCTAGTTCTCTAGTTGTCCCCTACGTGTTTCACGAAGCCGGATTTACCAAGATGCATGACAACTTCCTGACTAAGGACTTATGACGCCTCCAACCCTGTCATATCTTTTTTAGTCGACGTACAGCGCCATCACATGTTATTTATTGGGTAGATTATGGTAGGCTAAAAGTGACACTACATACTTCTATGCAACTCTTTCTATGCATTCACTTTATCTGGAATTTATCCATGTTTATATTATGAAAACTATATGAAATACATAGTGTTTTTGTTCAAGGCTTGTCTCCACTTAACTCTAGTGAATCAACACTCTTTCCACATTCTAATGGATAAAAATAAAAAACAAACAAACAAACAACAGTCTAATTTAGGTCATTTCAATATGAAGCAAACTTTTTTTCAAATGAAAAAGAAAACCATAATAAAAACGATAACAATAATAGACTGACAGGAGATTTTATGTCAAAATGAATTTAGTAAGTCTCTTAACTTCTGATTGCAAAGCTATTTTACGATATGAGTCCTTCATATCTGATCAATTAGCATGAAAAATGACGTGCTACCATAATAAACTTGAAAATCACATGTTATGTCTTATATAATAATTACAAGAGTGCTTTTTGTGCGAAAACAAATAATTGGGCGACCTTTGTAAATGATCTATAAAGATTTCTTTGGTGAACTAAAATCCGATGAGGGAACTGTAATATGACACGGTAGGCCAGCCATAGTCAACGGCATATTGTCTGGTTTTCAGACCCATATCAGTGTAAACATAGATTATATCAACGATTTTTAAAATGAATACTTTGAAATATACGTGTTTAAACTTATAATATGAATATTTTTGTAATTTCCATATCATACTCAAGCCCAAAAACATTATGTAAAACATTCAAAGCATATTATTATTACAATGAAAATATATGGGTTTATTTTTATAAACTATCAAATCACGACATCCGGGGGGTACCTGTCCAACGTAAAACTGGCTCACCGATCATGAAATAAATCACTCATATTTTTCATTTTACAAGCGAATCCATCATGTAATTTACATAATTTAGAAATTATTTGGCATCTATTATACCCTTCTACATTTTCTATTTTCTTTTATTCCCTAATTCATTCAAATATTTGCAGTTGAGTTAAATTTATAGCTTTTAAAAATATAGTGTAATTACAACCAAGGCTACGTGTCGGCTCCTATTCTCGCAGATAGTATCGATATCACGAGATGTCTACCTGCATGTAGTTAGCTCTTCGTTAAACGGTTTAGGAAGATCATGGACATCTCCGTAGTTGGCGGATAAAGTTATGACTGTCTTGTCGTTGGTTTCGAGAAACAGGCCCCAGAATAGCAACTTAAACAATATTTGCGAGGTATTATCTCCGGAAGATATAACAAAAGTTACAACAATTTTCAGAATACCACCCCAGGTATGCAATCTAAGTCAAGTTGATAAAACAATTGAAACGTTGAATACTCGGCCAGTGTTACCTTGAAAACTTAAAAATATTTCTTTTTATCCTGTATCTTATATATTGCAGGTTGAATTCATGGTATCTCTGATGAGCCCATAAGGAACCTATTGAGATGTTTTCAGCACTGAAGAAGCTGGTCACCAATGAACAGGGTGAGACCCGACCTAACATCCCTTCGGGGATGCAGGCCATGGGGGTCAATCTCCAGCGCAAGTTTGCCAGAGGGGTACAATACAACAGTGAGTATTACTTACATCCACCTGCAAGTTGGGTGCTCCTGTAGATACTCTTCTCTTTTTGTTCATTCATGTACATGTACATGTATATTACATGTATAATTTTTCTTCAAGCAGGGCTTAAAAGCCATGGTCCAAGGGCATACATGTATATGTGGACCCTCTAAGATTCACCATGACATATTAAAGGTTGATCAGCTTTTCACTTACAATTATGAAGCGATACCACCTTGTTCCTTGAAATTACCCCTGCCTTCAAATAAAATTTAGTGTGGAGCACTGTTATATGTGGTTTTATCATTTTAGTGCACAAACTGCACATGGATGATGGATGGATTTTATTTCAAGGAGTATGTGGACGCCACTTGCATATCATACTCAGCAGTTGTTCTGTGGTATAAAGGAAGCATGTTTACCAAATCAAATGCAAAATGACCTTGAATATGGCAAATATCTAATCATATCTAATTCCATCGGAAGAACTTCACGCCGGCTGGTTTCCTGTTTAGTAATGTGTGAATGAATTTACATAAAAGCATGAAATGTTCTTCGTGTTTCTCTGGTAAATTGAATAATAAATCAGTTATGGTCATGTCATGTCCTGGGTTCTAAACCCCATTCACTGCTTTTGAACTGCCCAATTTGAAATTGAACGTGGTTATATGAGTTGTGAAGTTAAATATCATGTGTATCTTTATGAAAAATGACAAAACTTCATTATGGATGAAAACCTGTTTCATAAAATTGTATTTTTGGTACATGTTTGTAAATTGTTATACACTATACAATTATTGATCAGTGTGATGATAGGATTAAGGCTGGTGTTTTTCTGGCCTGGATACATCTTTGACCTGAAACTGTGGATTTGTGCATGCCACATGTACATGTACATGTACATGTATATATATGCAAGCAAAAGAAGAAATGTAATTCCTTTGAGACTAAATAGCATGCAAGTTTAGATTCAAGTAGACATAACATACATGTAATTCCAATCTTGCCCTTCAGAAAATTTTTGAGGTGTCACAGTCAAGTGGTTTGAAGCACGTGATGGGAGATGAAAATGTCATTGTGCCAAGCCCCAGCAAGGCATTTTGCAAGACATTAATCTGCAGTTTGCCTGTCTTCACCCAGGTGTAGACCGTGTTGCAAATGGGTACCATACTTAGGAAGAAATGCTGTGTGCATCAAAATATTATTATTGTTATTATTGTTAAATAATTGTATATAGTGAGAGTAATCATCAAGGGTGATCGGAACACAGGCAAGACTACATTGTTTCATAGGCTACAGGGAGAGAAGTTCAAAGAAGGATACCTTCCAACGGCTGAGATTCAAGTAGCTAGTATACAGTGGAACTACAAAGGTAATTACGAATGCATCTTCTCAGCTGCTGTTCCACTAGGATTTTGACTATGTAAAGGTGTCATTCTGTGAGGAATTATTTATGTGAATTCATACATGTACTCTAAATTTTTGTTTGAAATTATTTTGAGCTAAATTATACTTTCATGTGGAGAATATAAATATAGATGTTCTTATTTCGCATGAAAATGTCTTTTTAGGTGATTTAGAAGTACATAATGACTATGGTAATGATAATAATCCTGCAAAGTTTAACTGAATTTCAGTTTACCAAGTGAAGTTTAACTCTTCAGTTAATTAAGGCCGCCACTGTTTCAAGCTCATGCTTACAATGCGCGGTCTGCTGCATTTTATTGAATAACCTTATTTTTTATCTACCCTGTTTCTATTTTATTACCTCAATTAAGTTTTCAAAGTAACATTTCATCTGTTTGGAGCCAGAAGGGCATAAAGTCTTATCATTTGTACCGAGTTAACGTCCTTCTGGGTCCAAACAGACCATTTATGGTGTGTATAGTAATTAGAGCTATTATGTTTACAACCAAATTAATTATTTCACTCTATTACATGACTATTTCTGTTTATTTTGTATTGTTGACGTGAAGATGATCATTGTATGCTTTTATGTAACGTTTGATTTGTATTGTTGAAAAATACTGATATAAAACCAATTTGAAACTGAAACTGAAACAGAAATTCAAGTAGAATATGGGCTAAAATGTATTACTTTCTAAAGCACTTTTGAGCATAATAGAGACTTTATTGATATATGACATGTGCTATAAACAAAGCTAATTATCAAGTTATTATCTGTATTTGATTACTACAAAGCTACTGATGATGTTGTCAAAGTGGAAGTCTGGGATGTGGTGGACAAGGGGAAGCCCCGTAAACGAGAGAGAAGCACTCTGAAGATAGACAACAAAGAGACAGAGGAAGAAGAACCAGACAATCCCTGCCTTGATGCTTCGTTCTTAGATGTCTACAAAGGAACTAATGGCGTGGTGATGATGTTGGACATCTCAAAGAAGTGGTAAGCCAAACTACACGATGATGATTATGATGGTGATCGTGGTGGGGGTGCTGATGGTAGTGAGGAGGAGGAGGATGATGATGATGGTGATGGTAGTGAGGAGGAGGAGGAGGAAGATGATGGTGGTGGTGGTGGTAGTGGTAGTGATGATGATAATGATGATGGTGATGGTAGTGAGGATGATGGTGATGGTAGTGAGGATGGTGATGATGATGATGATGGTGGTGGTAGTGATGATGATGATGGTGGTGGTAGTGATGATGATGATGATGATGGTGGTGGTAGTGATGATGATGATGATAGTGATGGTAGTGAAGAGGAGGATGATGATGGTGGTGGTGGTAGTGATGATGATGATGGTGGTGGTAGTGATGAGGATGATGATGGTGGTGGTGGTAGTGATGATGATGATAGTGATGGTAGTGAAGAGGATGATGATGATGGTGATGGTAGTGATGATGATGATGATGATGGTGGTGGTAGTGATGATGATGATGGTGATAGTAGTGAAGAGGATGATGATGATGATGGTGATGGTAGTGAGGATGATGATGATGACGGTGATGGTAGTGATGATGATGATGATGATGGTGGTAGTAGTGATGGTGATGATGATGATGATGGTAGTGGTAGTGATGATGATGATGGTGATTGTAGTGAGGAGGATGATGATGGTGGTAGTGATGATGATGATGGTGATGATGGTAGTGAGGAGGATGATGATGATGATGGTGGTGGTGGTAGTGATGATGATGATGATGATGGTGATTGTAGTGAGGAGGATGATGATGATGGTGATGGTAGTGAGGATGATGATGATGATGGTGATGATAGTGAGGATGATGATGATGGTGGTGGTGGTGGTGGTGGTAGTGATGATGATGATGATGGTGATTGTAGTGAGGAGGATGATGATGGTGGTGGTAGTGATGATGATGATGGTGATGATGGTAGTGAGGAGGATGATGATGGTGGTGGTGGTAGTGATGATGATGATGATGATGATGATGATGGTGATTGTAGTGAGGAGGAGGATAATGATGATGGTGATGGTAGTGAGGATGATGATGATGATGGTGTGGTGTTAGTGATGATGATGATAATGATGGTGATTGTAGTGAGGAGGAGGATGATGATGATGGTGTATGATTCCTGCCATGCTTTCTGACAGCTTTTGAGATTGTATTAGAATATTAAAAGGAGAATTCGGTTTTTAGTCACAAAATAAAACATTTCTCCCACACTCTCTCTTTCTCTGTCGGTTTCTCTCTGTTATTTATCTCCCTCTGTCTCACCATGTCATGATGTATCTTCTGTCTCCTTTCATTTTATTCCCTCTGTTCTCTGTGTCTCTCTCTCTCTCTCTCTTTTTCCTTTTTTCTCTTATCCGTCAATCACTATTCCTTCCTGCAGGACATGGAAATATGTTCAAAAAGAGCTACCAAAGGTTCCTACTCATATACCAGTATTAGTCATGGCCAGTTTCAAGGACTTACAGGAAGAGCAGGTAGTCTACAGAGAAGAGATTGAATACTTCATTAAAGAACTTGACAGGTTAGAAGATTGATCCATTCCGTTAGGTTTTTCTTTACAATTTTAATTTGGGTGTGAATGAGATAAGTGTGGAAGGATCCCCCCTCCCTCTAACTCTCTCTCTCTCTCTCTCTCGCATTCTTTTTTCTCAACCTCTGCCTGCAGTCAACCATCATATTTCCTCATGGCCTCTTTATTTATATTTTAACCTCAATTCTTATTTTCTTTGAAATCTCCTTTTTTTTTCCTTTCTCGTGCCCTCGTTCTCACTTTCTCAATTTGTTACATGTCATTCTATCTTTGTCATTGAATAATTTATGAACAAAAATGATTGATCATATCCAAATTTTATGCCATTTAAAGATTTCATTACTTTCGCAGACATATGTGAGTATATACATGCAAACCCCCCCCCTTAAAAAGTGCCGCCCCACCCCCCCCAAAAAAAAACAAACAAACAAACAAACAAACATTTGCATAGGTTCTGTACAGATTGATATCACAGTTATGAAGAGTTTCATTTAGATGAGAAGAATGTTGTCACTTGCTTATTTGATTTTGCAATGTTATACAGTACTCAACTATGTCATTATGCAGGTCGCTTTATTTCAACTTTTTGTTTATATTCCTTATGTTGTAAATTTCAATAGAAGTAACCTATGAAATATTCAAACATCATACTTATCGTGGAGTTGATCTATCTATATGTTTGCTCTGTATTAGAAGTTTTCATAGTACAGTGAATGATTAAAAAAATTACTGGTACCATGTATGTACTATGAATATTATCACCAATAAAATTTTATTAAGTGCCGAGCGGAAATAATCTTTTTTAGCCAGTTATCAAAGTACATTCAATATCTGTTTGTATGCAAATGATATTGACTGCCATCCTAGGTCAATTTAATCACTAACAAATTTTGAGGAAATCCTAAAGTATTTCATAAAGAATTCTAAATTAAAGGGCAATCTGACCTTATAAAAGTAGAAAAATTAGAAAAACAGGATGGTGAAAGTTTGCAAGAAATCGGACAAGGAATAAGAAAGTTATGGATGTTTGAAAAATGAGATCACTACATCTATGCTAATCTCAAATTGGCAATTTGGTGAGTTGATTGTAACATGCTGGTGGTCAACTCTCCTGTTTGTCGTCCAAAAAAATATCATTAATTTGTAGTTTTTTCCGAAGCTCCTTTTCCCTTAAGGCAGTACTCAAAATATATTGTAGATAGCATAATTGTTATAGCCAGGTCGTCATAAAAGAAAAAGATCCTACTGAGTAATACTTTTTGAAGAAATGACATTGTAGTCATTTTGTGTGTTGGAGCAAATAGGGTATTTGTCCTCCACTAGATCACAGTGACATTACCTATTTAGCCAATTTGAAATTCCCATATGTATAGTGATTACAACTTTTAAAAATTCACAACTTTCTTATTGCTTGTCCAGTTTTGTTCAAACTTTCACAATCTGCTTCTCTGATTTTTCCTCTTTCTGTCAGAACAACTTACTATTAAGGTTGGGTTTCCCTTTAAGCTATTGCCCATGGCAACATTGTGGTCCATTTGTTAAAGATAAAGTTGAGTTCTGGTCATGATATTAAATTGTGAAAGAAACTTTCTCAAAGCAATTGGGAAAGGTTAATATTATAGCACATAAGAATTGGTGTATACTGTAAGGTTTTGGAATCACCAAAATGATAAGAGATTGACTCAATCCTGCTGAGATTCACATGCTCTGCACATAGAAATATGTATATGGGACTACACACAAATGTTCGGCCCGAACATTTCATTTGTTTCTCGTCATATTTTGAATGTGAGGGCATTTGAAGAGCAATCCTTTTCAGGGGACATATCTGCTATGATAATCTTCCAAACTAACATATATAATAAGAATGAGAAAGCTCTCAAATTATTTGTTACCTTTCCCAGAACTCAAGCTTCCTTTTAAGCCTACATGTAAGGGTATGGGAGAATTCAGTTCTCAGTAGTCAACGGGTTCATTTCGATTTTTTTTGTTTGAAGGCCCCCAGGCTCAGCTCACATCAGAGTAGCGGAATCTTCCATGAAGAACGGTTTTGGCTTGAAATATCTACATTCTTTCTTCAACATCCCTTTTTTACAGTTACAGGTATGTCTCCCTTGTCAAGTAGAAAAATGATAACTTTTGACCTTTCATTGTAAAGCTGATGTATAGTTTTGGTTAAGGTTATGGACTTCATCTTGATATCACTTTTATCAATTTTTATTCCACTGCCATTTAATTGGCAAGTGCTAATAACACATGTGTATAGTGGAACTTAAAAAGTTGGAGATTATAATGAAGATAAAAAACAACAAGATGCCATTTATCAACGGAATGCATGCAAAATACTTGTGCAACGACAAGTAGCCCATGAATGTTCTTAAGAAACAAATCATCATATGAATTCCACTCATTTACTCTTTTGCTCTATGTATTTTGCAAAAGCAAGATTTTCAATTTAACTTTTCTATTTGTTTGGAAAGGGAAAGCTGATGAAATGTATATTTAAGATGTTTGAAACAATTGGAGCTTGTGTCCTCAAAAAGTGGCGAATCCAGGTAGGGGCGCCAAGGTCGCGCGCCCCCCTTTAATTTTTCTGTTTTGTGACTTTTACTGTGGGAGGGGGGATACCTCCCTCCCACACCCTCCGCTCCCTCACCGCTGGCACCCCCGCTATTTCAAATTCCTGGATCTGCTACTGGGTAACCCCACCTATTTGTGTGTAGAATTTATGGAGCGCCAATGCAACCTCATCACATGCAAATAAAGAAAAAAAAATGGTAACTACATGGAAATAGCAAGTACTGAGATTAATTTCTTGTTCTCAATTCAAGACAAACTTAATTTTGTTTCTTCATTTTGTTCCATAGTTACAGAAATATATAGCCTACAGAACTTAGTAGTTAACACTAGGCCTTCTATAAATCGATGGACCATGGTATATTAAGCCAGGTTTATCTTAGGCCACTTTCAATAATACGGGCTTAGATGTTTTGTTCTTTCTGTCCATCTTTACTTTTATAACTGTTTGTCTTTGAGCATTTCATTTACAATGGATTGGTTTTGGAAGGCTTTCACATAAGATGTGCATCCCATGCAACAGTGTTAGGACAAGCTCCTTTTCCTATTTTTTTTTATAATCCATTAGAGAGAAACCCTACTCCAACAGCTGCAGAGAAATCAGTTGGAAACCGATGCAACGTTAGAAGAACTTGATGCCAGAATAGAGTCGGAGGATCAGGATTATGATATGTAAGAAACTTCTCACAACTTATTTTCCTCCTTAATATTTACTTTTGATGAACAGCGTAAGATTGTTTCCTCATTCTAATTTCTCAAATTACACACCACTTTATAAGAATTCATAACTTCGGTGTGCTGTAAATGACACCTTTTTTAGAAGCAATATTTTAAAAATAGTTTACTACTCTGAGTAGTTTACTACACTGAGTAGTTTACTATGCTGATCTAAACAATCTCTTAGAAATTTAGAAAATTCAATCATGTTCTTGACATACAGGGATTTAGGGGTTTATTTTACAGTTTGTTGAACTGGATTTTTTACTTTTCTCTTTTTTTTACCTTTAAAATTCTATAATCATAATCTTTGGAACAAGATGATGTACATTACATTTATTGTATCTCCTATATTGCTTATCATTCTTTGTGACTTTTGTCATGCACTCTTTACTTTCCCCTTTTTTTTTCTGACACGTGTTCCTTATTGGTATTTCCTTGTTTCATTCGAATCATACTCTTTCTACCTCTTTGTGTGTGACCTTATCAACTATTTGTATTTATTGAACTGTTGCCCTTTATCTTGTCTTTTTGTTACCTTCTTGTCACATTTCCATTCTGTCTTCATTCTTTTATTCCTTACTTTGTTCTTATTTTCACTCTCTTTTTCAGGTAATTGTCAAATCTTTCCCACAAGCAAGCAGAGAGATTCAAATGTTCCTCAGCATTACCAAATGTTTCTCTTGATCTCTCACTCCATATTTGCAGGTATTTGTCAAGTCTTTCCCACAAGCAAGCAGAGAGGTCAAAAGGATCATCATTGTCTCTCAATGTACCTAATGGTCAGACACCCAGGAGAGCATCAGGTGAGAGAGCTATGTGATGATTGATCTATTGCTTGCCAGGGGACAGAGCTTTAAATCGTATGTGTTAGAACTTAACATGAATGCTTACTCCATGAGCACATGCAAACTGCTTGGGTCTCAAACCTGGATTGCCCCATTTCAAAGGTTATCAACCCATCAATTGAGGCATACTTTTTAGATCTGTTAATGATGTCTTTATTCAAACCTGTCTATAAAGATCACCAAGAATACCATGAAAGGTAATTAAATAGACAGATAGCCTTTAGAGACAGAATTCCATATTTAATGAACATTTTGGTTTGTTTGAGTGTGGTTTGCATGTGAAAGTGTCTTATTAACAAAGTAATCCGTAATAAAAATTTGGGTGTGTTTTTACCCCCATAGATACGAGTAGTAATCGAAGCTCATCAGCATCCGCCACCCCAGCCAGGGTAAGCCCCGCCCACACACCAAGCCAGCTCACCCCTAGCTCCACCCCACCCACAACCAGACATAAACAGCAAGTACAGCCAATCAAACAGCAGCAGCAGCAGCAGCAGCAGCAAGCCCCACCCCCAAAGCCTGCCCCGTCCCCTATCACCAGGAGGAGGATCAGTCGCTAGGTAACAGGTTCAGCAAGTGGTTTGCGCCAAGTGAGTCAAAGGTCAAACAAGGGACCAAAGTTGAGGATGAGAAATCAGCAGGTAGGTCGTCCCTTTCTTTCGTTCCCATTATTAAATCTGGTTTTAAGATCTTTTTGTATTGTAAAATACGGATATATCCCCTCCTTTATACTTTCATATAGCAAGCAGAAATGAAATACTCATTTTGTTCTCCAGTTTCATGAAGTGTTGATCCTTTCCCATCAAATCAAGTGTGAATAGATTAATCCCCAAAAGTGTATTTGGAGTTGTCTTCATACTGATTAAAATGAAGATAAGCAGATTGGTGAAAGTATGAGCGAAATTGGACAATCAATAAGACAGTTAAGAATTTTTGAAAGTTGTTATCACTGTACATATATGGAAATTTCATATTGTCCGATTCAGCAATGTCATTTTGATGCAGTGGCGTACACCTCTCCTATTTTTTCCAGCATATGAAATAACTATAATATAATTTTTCAAAATGTACAAGTAAGTAGGATCTTTTTGTTTTTGGAGGACCTACAGGAAATATGCTATCCATAAAGTACTGCCTGAAGGAAAAGGTGCTTCGGAGGAAACTGGAAATTCGTCCCCAAATAGGTCACAGTCAAATTACTTTTTTGCCAATTTGAGATGGCCATATGTATAGTGATTACAGCTTTTAAAAATTGATAATGGTTGGATTGCTTTTTAATTTGCCTACATCTTTTCACAGTTATTGAATCTCCAGCTGAGATCCACCACGCCCGTCAGCAGCCTCCAGGTAAGATAAGCAATGTTGATGAGTTCATCCCAGATGAGGGTCTGGACAAAGGATTCTTTGATGAGACAGACTCTAAGCCAGTGGCTGAGGCCCCAAAGAAGACCAGTATATTCAGCTTCGGGAGGAAAGCCAAGCCTAAACCCAAACCCGAGCCTCCAGCGCCAGTCGTAGCTCCTGCTGCAACCCCAGACTCAGACAGGTGATATAGCCATTTAAAGGGAATCAGTATTGTGGAGGCTTGATTTAATAAATTGTTGAATTTCGATATCTGTCTTGTATGATGATGTTCAGAAGGATAAATAAAGAGCCAGGCATAGAAAGGTTTTCAAATATACAATGTTATTATTCAGATATCTGTGACTGAATACTGCCATTTACGAAACCGTACAGGGGTATGCTTTACCCTATGTTCAGACTAGGTCCCGATTATCGGGGGCAGTTTGGAGAGATCTTATCTTTTTTACGACCGACCGTCCACACTGTGTTCGAATGCCCCCGCTATCTGGGGACAATCACGGCTCAAGTGGTTTTGGCTGTGCGTTACCAAGTCCCGATAATCGGGACCTAGTCTGAACGCGGCGTTAGTCTAACACTGCAGTCTATAGGGGAAAATGAGTCTGGCATTTCCGGTCACTTGTATTTGTTTACTTTTGTGAAGCACATGATGATTTGGAAGTGCATTTTTTTTCCTGGGCTTCATTTTTACACCATATTACATACACTGATAGCATGTAAGGCCAGGCAGCTCAGATTTTATCAAGCCTCTACAAAGTTACCAATTCACTTTAAAGGAATATTTAATAAAATTGATAGTAATAAAAATTGCTATTTTTGATAACGTCTTTCCAATTACATCACTGATCAATTCATTTTACAGATTGCTATGAACCCTTGTCATTGGATTCAATTAGATCTCTCATTGTACACATTTTCCACCCCATTTGGAAGCATTCTAGCTTTGCTGCTATGTTACAGGCACCCATGCTGAATACAGCCACAGTGGCATTCACACCAACTGAGTAACAAGTGGGATGAGATAAACAATAATAGATATAATGCCTTGCCTTGGAACATAAGTGCCATACTAGGGTTTGAACCCACAACCTTTTTACCCATGGTGATAAAGAAACAACTATACTCCTAAAGGTGAAGCAAACATTGATCTGCTCATCCTTCATTTGGGGACGAATTTCAGGAAAGATGCCATGATGCAGATTTTGCTGCCAATCTCTCATACTTTATAGGAGTGCAAAAAAATTCTTTTGTAAGTAGGTATGTTTTGTAGGTGAAGATATTTCAGGCAGTAGGTATTATTATTATTATGAATGACATAATTTTTATCTTTTTTGCTCCATGACAGTGATGATGGAGTTAATCCAATGGTTGCTGGATTCCAAGAGGAGCTGGACTCAGAAGACGAAATGATGGTCGGAGAGCAAGTCCAGGCAATAACTCCTGTTTCCCCAGACACAGAGGGACCAGATTCACCATTTGATACATTCTCCAGGATGCCTCCCAGGCTGGCTAGTAAGGACATGTCAAGTGATGAAGATGATGACAGACCAGTCGTTGCAATGGACGATGATGACATTGATTCTGATGATGACGACGTTCCAAGGTCATCAACACGGTCAACGTTAGCAACTCAAAACATGGGGTGGAGTTTTGAAAAGAAATTGCCATCGTTACAGGAGTCGAACAGGAATTCACTGACCTCAAGCTCTCCAGCCAATCCAAACATCGAAACGAAAAGACATCAGAAGATCTCCACATCATCCTCCTCGTCGATACCAGACAGTCATGAGGCAATATCCTCAAGCTCAAGGACACAGGGTGGTTCAGGATCTCAGGTGGTGTCCCATCAGGACATTGTCTCTTCTGATGATGAAGGGGAAGAGATCAAGGTTTTACAGGATTGTGAGGACATTTCAGAGGATGAAGTGGTGAGACCAACATCTTTGAGAACTGATAATGATGGATTGAGCACTAAATCAAAACCGTCCAAGCTTGTACAGGAGCATAGCGAAGAAGAGGGAACAGCAGCTGCAGAGGTAATTCCATTCTTAGATCAATTCTATGGAACGAGGCTGCAATCTCATTTTGGCAAATTTCCAGTGTAAGGAAACATTCAACGAAAATGGACCTGGTTTCCACTGTAATAAGTAATATTTGCCAAGTGCCTGATTGGAATTTGCACATGCACACTGTGTGTGTTTGTTGTATGAACTGAAGAATAAAACTATTGGATTTTTATTTTTGTTTTGTAGATACTGCCAGATGACTCTTAATTCTGCAATTTCCTGCATAGTGTTGGTCTTTCACAGAGAAGATATACAGTGCATCCCAGAAAAAAGTTAACAGTCAGAAAAAGTCTCCCCAACAAAATATTTCAAAATATTTGAAGCAAAAATTCATACCTAAAGATCTGGCGATATTTTACGCTCCAGTGAGCAAAGGCCACTTTTGTGAAAAGGTGCAAAATCCAGACTTGACAAGAATTGGTATTTGTTTTGGCTGGTATCAGCAAAGTTGAAAGTCATAAAAGGGCTTAGAAATGTTCATATTTTGATCAATGCAGGCCTTTTTTTATTATTCTCGCCAATTTCGAATTCCGTTTTTTCCCTTGTGCTATTCCCACTATTTTATCGGCAACCATTATGTCAATGGTTTTAAACAGCTGGAAATGTAGTCTAGCTAAACGGCTGCGAGCGCAAGTGGAGTCTAGCTCTCTTGCGACCAAATATGGAAAACAATGTACCGTCGTATACATGTACATGTATGTACTGTATGTGTTTTGCCTTAGCGTGCGATGTGAAGTTCACGCTGCTTGCATTTGTATACTGGAGAACTGTGAACTGCGCTGCCGCATGTTTCGGGCGGGCCGCCTGTGGGCGGCGCGGCCGTTCAATCTGCATTACATCAGATACGAAGCGGAAGACAAGTAAATAGATCAGGTAAACTAGTTTAAGTTTTTTCCCCTTTTTTTTTAAACCCCACTCACAGTCCTGTCAGTGATAGACAACTCATGAAAGGACAGGTTTTGTTCTCTGTATGTACTTACGTATCTCATGAACAGTTTTTAGCTTCAGTGAGCAATTAACTAGTACTTTATTTAGTGTTTTTAAATATTAATTTTGGCAATTTTTTAATTCAAGCTGGCTTTCTCAGTTAACCATGAAGTTTTGATGGGATAGGTCTGGACAGACAGAAAACAAAGCTTATTCTTTCATAGATTGCCTTTTGATAATGAGAATATGAAAATTTCTAAGCTTTATCAAGAGTCTCATCTTCGCTGATATCAGGCAGAACCAGTACAAATTTTTGCCAACTATGGATTTTGCACCATTTCATAACAATAGCTTTTGCTCACTCAAGCGTAAAATATTGTTGAATGTTTTGGTGTCATGTGATAAGAGAGACCATAAGCTATCCGTAGGTATGAAATTTTCATGAACATATTTTGAAATATTCACTTTTTCCAACTGTCAACTTTTAATGGTTCTCGAATTTGTCAATACCAGCCAGAACAAATACAAATTCTTGTCAAGTCTGGATTTTGCGCCCTTTCACAAAAGTGGCCTTTGCTCACTCAAACGTAAACTATCTCCAGATTTTTTTGGTGACATTTGATAGAAGAGACTCTAAGCTATCCACAGGTATAAAATTTCCCACAAATATTTTGAAATGTTTATTTGGGAAGACTTTTTCTGACTGTTAACTTTTTGAGGGATGCACTGTATATTACGTTTCTTAGAGATTGGTGATAGCCTGCGAAGTGCAGAAAGTAGTGTTTATGATGATCTTTCTGATGAATTATTTTGCTAGGCACCAAGTACACCAAGTCTAGAAGTAGCATCTCCTACAACTCTTGGTCTGACGCTTCAATTGGAAGATCTCAACTTCCTAGAGAGTGTAACTTCAAAACCTGCCAAACAACCAATCTCAAGTAAGATATTCTAATGTACATAGTTACGTCTTCTCATTCTTTATGAGAGGATTGCAAACAATACAGAAATTAAGACTGACAGGACACTATACCTGCCATGTTGGATATACTGATTCTACAGATCCTTGTAGAACTGTCTAACTCTAACAAATGCGCTCATTCTAGTATCAAGACTTTACTGTCTAAAAAAATGATTACCTGTCTCCTACCTCCTGAAAAATATTTGATAGGGCCCAATCATTATTCTCCATTTGTCTTGAAAATTTTAGAATTTAAAATTGTTCAAATCTTAGTTCTGCCCATCAATCCCAAAAATAATAGGGCACAAACCTGGGGTTTTTCTATTGCTAAAATGTTAGCAAGTCTAAATTATGAGATTTTCCTGTAGTTCTAGAAGAAGAAGAAGAAGCTGTTACAGTACTAGCAAACTTGGTATCTGCAGTGGTGATGTTTACCAGTAGTCATTTATCCAAGCAATTGCTGCATAATTTTAACAGCTTTATCTTTTGTTGCCAGGAAACCTATCAAGAGCCAGCGATGAGTTTGATGTCCTTGTCTCTGTAGTCCAGGATGAAGACATCAGTGACTGTGAGACCAACACCAGTACTAGCACCAGCAGCTCAGCCAAGAAGAAGAAGAAGCACAAGAGCAAAGACAGAGAAGAGGTAGGTCAACAGAGAGAAAGGAAATGGGAAGTGTAATAGCAAAGTCAGTCCATTCGCCTTACTGCAAACATGTAGTTATATGGGCACCAACAGAAAGTGTTGTCTCGTGCTCCGGCGACAACTGCTCAGACATGCACAGAGATTAGCACAGCACATCTGTCCTTGTGTAAAATTACCAAGTTCGTCAAGTAGGATTTCACTCCTGACTTTAATTAATACCCCATAATTTCTTACTTTCATCTGATATATTTGTATCCTTGAAGTGAAAATTATTTCACAAGTCTTTTACCTGATGATGAGGAGGAGATAGCTTACAGAAAATACAAACACAAGAAACATGAATACAAAGATAGGACATGTGTCCTTGGATATCTCATGCACTCTCATTTACTAAGTCCTTCACAAAGGGCATTAAACCTGCACATTATATACATGTATTTACCTGCTTGCACATACTATCATTATACATGTAGAAACTCTCTAGAGGATGATGAGAGGACTCACAAAAAACATAAAGACAAGGATAGCACTTGTGTTTTTGGATAAATCATCGATTATCATTTATCTTAAGTCTTCTGTATTCTGTATATGCCTCGTAGATGTGTCGTGGTCTAGTAGATACGTCACCATAGTGTGGATCACTCGGTACGCTGTTAGAATCCCGCCGCGGCACTAAAGCCCTTTGGCAAGTCATTAATCTACTTTTTCACTGTTACCCGGAAGATAATGGGTAACTGTAAGGATTGTTGAAAGCCAATGTGACTGTTTTTGCCATTGCCCTACATGCATGCATGTGAATGGTGCAAAATGGTAGGAATGCTCCCTGAGGAGTGAAGATGGTGCACACTTGTGCGTGGGCTTGAAATCCAATGACCAGGGGTAATAATAAATAACATCAATTGTAAAGCATTTTGAAGTATTCATGTAATGTGCTACATAAACATAACATATCATTATTATGCATGCTTTATTTGTTAACTTGAAAGAATATATATTTCACAAACCTACAGAATGATGACGAGAGGACTCACAAGAAACACGAGCAAAAGAAGCATTGATAAAAGGACAGCTCTTACGTCCTGTCGTCGAGCATTGATTAATACCTAGTAACTTATACCTGATGTATTCTGTATTTTCCTTCTTATGCATGCTTTATTGGTATACTTGAGCATTGATTATCACCAACCTCATACCTGATGTACTCTTTATTTTCCTTCTTATGCGTGTTTTATTTGTATACATGAAACATACATGCACTTTTCGAACCTACAGGATGACGAGGAGAGGACTCACAAGAAACACAAACACAAGAAACATAAAGACAAGGACAGAGAGGACAAACACTCCAGAAGAGATTCCAACGCAGATGGTGAGGAGCGCAAGAAGAAAAAGAAGAGCAGTTCCAGCTCAAGCTCCAAGAAGAAATCTTCAGGTGAGAAACGGGAGAAGAAACGAGATGGAGCTGCTAGCGGACGTGGAGAATCATCCGCAGGAGGAGGAGGAGGGGATGCCATGGATGACAACGCTGCTCTGGAGGCATTTCTTGAAGGTATGGATGATCCCAAAGCAAATAGTGGAAAATATGAAGCATTTTAAAATAACTGTACCTCACCTGAAAGATGTTTCTATTTTATTCATTTTTTGACAGAGATGATTCCATAGCTAACTTGTGGTTTTGTTAGATCCTCATAATTCTGTAAATTTCCAAATTTGAATGATTTTTGTTGTCAGAGTTTAGAATGGAACTGTGTTGATAACCTGAAATCTTGAAGACTATAATTCATCAAGCTCTTGTTGAAGGCCTACTTTAGATTTTAATCTGTCGTTTTGTTACATATGAATTTAAAGCATTCATTTTAATTGGTCAGATTTTTTGCATGTATTGTAAGCAATGTCAGTTATTCTATTTCTCAAATTGGTTCTGTTCATGAGGTCCCTGAAATGTCTAATATCAAAAATATTGTAATTTACCAGTATTATATATTAATTGCAATACTGCTGTTAACAGATCTTTTGCCATATATGTATTTTAAAGTGTTGTTAGACATTGGTTGACGCGAGACATCAATACAGAATAATTGATTCTATTCTTTTTGTGCATTTCTTTAGTACCTCTCTTCCTACCACAAGATTGTTCAGATTTTAATCTGGTTAGCTCTCATCACGCAATATGCCAACAGTTATCAATAGGTCAAATGATAATTTCATTATACACTAAAAAATATATATGCGACCTGTAGTGCTGGTATCGGCATGGAAAATCTATGTCGCCATGTCGCAATAAAATTAACGCCGATGTCGACATGTGTCGACATCTGGACATGAGTCAAACAAGTCTAAACTTGGGTCGCTCCCGTAGTGACCGTACACTATTAAACCAGAGTTACCCGACACAAATTCACAAGAGCTTTACATGGAATACATGCACTATATGTCCTCACGGGCTCACACTCGCAGTCATACTCACTTACAGTTCTCAAAGATGCACACTGTCAACTATTTGCCCCAAAATTTGTTTTGTATGATCCAATTTATCAAGCATTAATGAAAGTCATGCGGTGCGAGTCAGCTAGTGTCGCATATCTAGGCATGTACATGTACGTAATGTGTACCGGTCGTCGCAGCTAGATACGCAGCGATCGTGTTGCGCGCGCGCGCTGCTAATGCGTATGTGAAACAAATCACGTACGCCACGGCGAGCTAGGTACATGTAAAAAGACCCATTTTATGTCGCCATCGGAGCATGCGTGTCGACATGTCGGCAAAGTCCAAAACCAGTACTTTTGTCGACATAGTGGCGACATCAGGCGTGTCGATACCAGCACTAGCGACCTATGTGTATGCTTGCTTATGAATGAAAGAATTTTTTTCCAGAAGAATTCCTCTCACGAAGCTTTCTAATATTCATTGCCCATTCTTACATATTGTTGATTTTGAATATTTTACTAGACAAAGAGTTGTGAGAGCTTTCATGTGCTGTTTTCCTACCCAAACCCTTTAGTGATGGAGTTTATTCATCAGTTTAAAAAAAATGAACAGATAAAACATTATTATCTGTTCATTGCCCTTTTATGTTCAGCTCATGATATACATTGTACATGGATGCAGTGGTGAAGGATGTCAATATTTGATACCATAGTTGATTTCAGACGTCCAAAAGTATGTTGTAAATTATCAAACTTTACTGTAGTATTCTACTAGTAAAGAATTCTTGTATTAATGCAAAACTGATATTTTCTCTCCCTTGTCTAATTTTTGTCTCGTCACAGGTTTATAAATGCTCAAGCTTGAGAACGTTATCTTGCCTTCAAAAACCAAAGGTTATGTCCATACGTTTTTGATTTTGGGCTTTGCAGCAATAAGCATTATATTTCTTCACCTTTTTAGTTTGTGTTTTTCATCTGCTACTAACAATAACTGTATTTTCTTTATAGTTCACATTTGGAGAAAACAGGGGAGCGTTTCATGAAAGGAAGTTGTCGGATATTTCATCCGACAACTGTTATAAGCTACTGAAATCCTTGCATCTGATTGGCTGAGAGTAAATTTGTCGGATAAAATATCTGACAAGTCCTTTCATGAAACGCCCCCCAGGAAATAATGAGGGTTTGGAGAAGGTAGAAAGGATAAAATTGTGGTTCCATTTTAATACCATGGTAGATATTTCATGCTAAAGTTAACATTGAAACAAAGCATTTTAAGTTGAATTCCACTTTTGAAAGTTCAAAAACTTAAATGCACCGAAGGGGTTAAGATTCAGGCAACAATAATACTGCCTTCTGCTCTGAAATGGTTTAGAAATTCCCAGGATGTTGTAGTAAATCAGTTTAATTTTCATCTGACATACATTCTCAACCAGTGTCATCCAGATGTTTTAGGGGCATGGTCTTCAACATATTAACATCGTAATGCTAAGGAGATTTTATTAGATTTTTTGTGGCTGAGGTTGCTTTTGTTGCATACTAATTCCTCTGTGTGATTTCTTATTCTTAATATGCTTCTCTATTGGCTTCAAAGTAAGGCTTTGATTCATATTCATTTCATACAGTGCATTTTCCATTGGAAGTAATCTGAAATAAAATCATTATTGAGTAAACTTGTACCACCTTCATGTAATGACCCCCCCCCCAAAAAAAAAAAGCCTCTCAAAATTGTGTGCAGGTTTCATCACATTGTGAAGGATGAATACTTAATCTTCATCATATGATGAAGCTTGCACAATTGTTTAAAAGTGTTATTCAACATTCAAAAGGGAGGCAATCTGGAAAAAATATAATAAAAATAAAACTGTCATGATGCAAAGTGATTCTAAAGTACAATAAGGCAGCAAGAAAACCAAGCATAACAATCCCAGAATGATCGATTTCTCCTGAAATCAGTGTGTAGATCATGATTGCGAGTTTCTTACCAAGTTTTCCTATGTGCATAACCAAACAGTGATAGACAAAAAAGAAAATAAAAATTATCACAGTATCCTCTTATTACACTAAAATGATTATCAGTTTTGCTTGAAACTTTCCTGGGTTTTTTTTTTTTTTCTTCACATTTCATACACAAATTTGAATGAGGCACAATCTTGCACAAGCGATAATACCATTCAGCCTCCATTGAGCTTTCATCTGTCCTTTTCTTTCTTTGTTTTGATGTTGTTTGGATTTCCTTTTGCATTGTACTTGCTCACTTTCTGCCTCTTTCTACCCTCACCATACCTCTCCATTCAATTCTTTAAGGGTGTAGCTCTGCCATTTTCATGAATAACTGCATTCAGTAGTATTTTCATGATGTTGTGATGTTATGCTATGCTTGTTTACATTTTGGCCAAAGTATGTGGACTTTAAAGGGTACCAACAACCACCTGAAAAAATCATTTGTATACCGCTAGAAGGTGTAAAATTAACCTCAAAGAACTTTATCTGAAATTCTATAGGTCAACAGTTTAGGTCAACAGTTTAGGAGTATGAAGGAAATAAAGGATAACATGAAAATGCTCGCGCGTAACCGAACTCCGACCGAGTTTAGTTCCGCGTGAGCCCTTATCTTGGCGAGCGCGTACGCGTGCGTCGAGTAGTCTACTCAAGAGTCGGTTTTACGCTTGTAGAGAGTGTAATTAAAATTACAATATCTCTCTATAGAATTAATAGTTGAAGCCAATACTTTTAATATAGTATAACGACATGAACCCTCTAACATACAGAGCAAAATATTTTTTGGTGATTGGTACCCTTTAATGAATGGTCATTTATGACGTGTTCCCATGGAACCCAGACACAGTCACCAAATTTCATTTGTCACCTGTAAGCATCTTCATAATTTGTAATTTCTAAGCTTTACACCTTCATAATCAACATAAAAGAGCACTATCATACACGATTTTGAAAAGTAAAAAGTTACAATCCTTACAAGACATGAACTGAATTTAGTTTCCATTTCCTGTATAGAAAAAAAACTAGGCATCAACCCTCTTCATGAGTTTGTAACCCTTTCAAGACAATTGACCACATTTTTTGGTTTGGCTCAATAACTTTTGATTCAGAGCCCTGAAAAATATACCAGATAAATAAGTAGAAAGAGTAAAATTTTCTGCACACACTATGTCCAATTTTGTTGCATGACCATATTGCATTTGATGCCAGAAATTTAAAAAAGGAGAATAAGCTTTAAAATCCTTAATAGAGGTACAAAATCATTGTTTTTACATCAGAATTGGCAATTTTTCAACTTCACGACAAAATTTCTAACCATGTATATTGTTTTCAAAGACATTACACCTTTTTAAAACGATGTAGCACTAAAAAAAAAAAATATTGTTGTTGCCAATTTGAAGAACAAAATGTGATCAATTTAGCACTTGAATAATTCCTGTCCTGAAAGGGTTAAAGCAGAATGTTGGGTATAAGTTGAGTATTATAGTTTGATAATTCATTTGGGTCAAGCGAGATGTCATGACATATTATTACTAGCATGGTTTATATTGCTAGGTTTCATATATTGACTGATGGTATGATATCACATTATCAATGCATCTAAGCTCTAGTCTATAGAGCAGTCTATCAAAGTGCACAAAAGTGCTCCAATTATTTTCACCCCTGAATTGTGTGGTGACAGGTACTAGTACTTTTTTACCAGTTCTATATGGACTCCAAGAAACTTGCAACCCTGACAATGTAACACCTTGCAAGTTTCCCTAACAATGCACCATTGTATGAAGCAAACACCCTTCATAAAGCATTGCTTAATGGAGCAGAACTCCAGGCCGCCATTCTCTCAATTCCTCTTTGACGTCAGTTAACTTAGGGCGGGCAAATGTCTAATTTTATAGTGGCCTGTCATGTAGTCTGTATTCACCCTCCACTAGTTTTGATATATTTTGTTGTTGTTGTTAAATCTTCTTGAAAAGATCAAGTGATGCAGGGTAAATGATGGTCTCAAAAGCTATTGTCACCACAGGGGTTGTACTTGTATATTCATAGCAAGATGATGATGATGATGAACTAAATTCAGGTATTTATTTCTTATTTTAATGGATATTTCTGTTATAAATAAATATCTAATTTATCTGCATTACTAATCTTGCCAACATAATTTTGCTGAATATATATCAAAAGTATCTCTTTGAAGAAGTGAATGCATGCATAAATTATTGGTAATATCCTGTTATCCTGGTATTGTACACAATTAATTTTTTTAATGCTTAAACAAGGAGTTATCACTGCTTCAGTGATAACTTCTTGATTGAAAGGAATATTTGGGATTTTTTTTAATACTTTGTAAAAGGAAATGTTTTATAATTTTGTTTTATTTCCTGTTGATGGGACCTGAGCTTCCTTAATACATTGTTGAAAAAAGCATGATGAAAACATGTCTTATTTGCAAAAGGTCATAGATAAGATTGAGTTTTAAGTCTATATCCTTCAAATGTGTATTGTAGGAAATTTACCACAATTAAAACATACAGGGCAGAGTATGTAAATACTTCATATTTTCATGGTATTATGTTATATACATTTATTTAATGATGTATTGTTTTTAAATATGAATTGTGTTACTGATGGGCAGAATTCTTCATTGAGGTGTATTATTCATCAATTCCCCCCCCCCCCCCCCAAGTATGTGAATGGATATGATATGTGCAATGCAATAATGAAAACTTGATATTATTTTCTTTAGAATAGTACAGTTATTTGTTGTTTTTTTTAATTATTATTTAACTTTATTGATATTAAGATATAATTTGAAAGTTTTGTAATGTTGTGTACCCAACTTGCATTCTTCAATTGTGTTCCTAGTCCTAGAAATTTGTAGAAATGATATGCAAAAGACAAGTTTAAGTGAACAGGCAGTGTACAGAGAGTAGGTGTGTGCTTTATGTATATATCAGATTATAGTAAAGTAGAACTGCTTTGAAACAAAGAAGTTTATATCTGAAGAAAAAAAAACATGCTATGTTGCTGTGTTTGATGAATACTTCTTGTGGGTGCCATGTTTTCAGGTCTTACTATTCCAAGTTTTCCAAATACCTTCTTAAAACTGATGGGAAGATTACCATTATTCTGTTCTGTCAGGAAAAGCCAGGATTATTAATTCAATGTGTTTGTGGTGGTATTGATTTGATATAATAAAGGAATATACATCAAATTTTATTTTGAGTCTGACAAACTAATGGACAAACTTGAAATGAACATAACACAATTGAAGTGACTCTGCATTAATATAACACTCTCAGAGCTTAATTATATAATTAGTTTTTATTCACAGCATCAAATTATATCACATTTCAAACATATCTTTTTCATTCAGTAGTACTGTTGACATGACCGCAAACCTTCACAGATAATCACCAATTGTGAGTTACAAAAGCTTTATGTGTTGGCGATATCAAAGGGTTTTTAAATTGTTGAAATCGTGAAAATGTTTGCAACCATTTCTCTCTTCTTCTTTAAGGCTCATCTTCTCATTACCCGCATACATTCATATAGAAAGCATAGTACAATATTAAACTTTACCGTATATAAAGACTAATATCAAATTTCTGTTGTATGGCTCGAGTGCCCAAGTCTGCGCAGTGCCCTTGTTTGCACACATGCATAACTGTGCGATTCTGATGGAAACAAATCACGCAACGAACACAAACTTTTCATCTTTATCATAGCGATACGAAAAAACGAGTCAGAATATTGAAAAAAGGTCTCATTTCAGACATTTTATTCACAAGCCTCAGAATGTTGTCTTTCACGTCAAAACTCCCGAACTGTGTGTAAAATGAATAAGTATGCAGACATGGGCACCATTGTTTTTTCAATGTTGAAATGACATGGCCGTCGTTTCCTGTGAAAATGGCATTGTTCTTGCTCTAATTTTGATGAGATTTTTTGCAAACTTACTCTTTAGAATATCAGGAATAATATAAAATTAAGCTTTAGAGGAATATTAAAGAAATTCTTGTTCATTTTCAGGTCAACATCTTAGGTGCGCAGACATAGGGCTCCCCATCGTAACATTTCTGTAAAATTTACATGTATTCATTGCTTTCACTCATACAAAAGCATGAAGTGGTTAGTTCCCACATCAGAAAATATGCTCTTTGGTGTCATGATGGCATGCAAAAATCTACTGCCACCTAGATTATCTGAGATATGGTCACTTCAAAATAAGCAAAAGTAAGAAATATATTTACATTGACTTCTTTCTCGCTCTTTATTAGTTACAATTGCTATTTTGTAATGCGTGGATGAGAAGTGTATATATTAGACACTCTTCTTTACATAAGTTGAATTTTATGTTATATTTGAAGGCTGTATTCAACATTTTTTTTACCTAATTGGTAATAAATTTGTACTGGAATTGCAGTAGAAAAAAATGTATATTTGAAAGTTTGGAACAGAGGATGGATTTCATAGAGAAACTTATTTGCATTGTTTCAAAACGTTTTTATGAAATGCAAGACAACAGCAATGGCTGTAATTTTTTTTCTTTTCTGTGTTGTTTAGGCATTCACAACAGTTTCAATTGGTTTTCATCAAAGCCCAGAATAAGTTGAATAGTACATTTAAGCTGTTGTCATGTGACATAATGTCCTAAACATTTTATATGACTCATATGCTATTAACATTCCTTGATAATTCAATTATTTAATTCTCATATCACATATATCTGAAATTCCCAAGCATTCCTGATTTGTTTCATGTTGAAAGCACTTTGTTTCTTTTCCTCTTGTTTGTAGACTAAAAACATGTGGTCATGAAACTTACCGCGGTACTTCTATCAGAATAATGTATCCCAAGTTTTTTTTTACAAATAAGTTAATTCATTTTCAGTAACACTTTCTTATTAACATTAAATATGCATGTATGATTATCTTTAATTTTGAACATTTAGTAAGTGAGCAATGACATCAAATACACTATTCCATGTTCAGTTACAAATATTTATAGTACTTAACATAGTATCAGTATTAAATAATTATAACCTAACTTTTCTTCTAGTCCTCGAGACGTTATTTGTATCAAAATGCATGAGGCATCCATGTTGAGCTAGAATTTTATTGCAATTTCATTACTTCCTGTATTTTCACGCTGCATAATGTTCAAGCATTGTAAGAACCTTCTTCACACTAATGCTACTTATTTTTTATGGACTGATGGTGCACTACGAATAGTGAGAATGCACCTACTGCATCATGAAAGACAATGCCCTTTTTTTCCTGTTAGCATTCACACAAAAGCATGACATGACTGAAACACACTATTGTTTGTAGTCATTTTAGTGTTAAGACACTAACCATGTACAATAATAGGACATGCTAGCATAAGTTTCGACAATGATTCCAAATGAGCATTTTTTAAATTTTCATTGTTTCAAAGCTGAATACTCGAAAAGAACATGATTTTTCCTGTATTCATAGCATAGAAATATCCATTTTGTGTAGTACTTTACCTGTGTAAATATTACTATATATACTAAAATAAAATAAATAGTATGGTGTATTATAAATAAGCCAAAATAAATATTGATATGTTCAACAGTGATTACAAATATTGTCAAATGTGCGTATTTCCTAGTCTTTGGTATGTTTGATCTTTTGAAAGTACTTATTTCTTGTTTTGTTCATATGAAGGCCATCAGTGGCGGATTTAGGGGGGGGGGGGCAATTCTGGCCCGTGCCCCCCCCCCCTTTTGAGGGCAAACAATGCATTGTGCCCCCCCCCCCATTTGCAATTGTGCACCCCCCCCCCCCCCTTTTCGACCAGAAAACCATTTTTTTTTTTTTTGCTTGTCAGAGAATCATGGAGGGGAACTGGACCCCATAACCCCCCCCCCCCCCCCCGGATGACTTTTGGAGGGCTGGCGAAATTTTTTTTTTTGGTGTCACCATTCCCATCATTCTTTTTCAATTGCCAATAAGGTGGTGCCATTCGTACAATAGGCCAGGTCGTAATTACAATTTGCACATGTGCAGATACAGATCATTATGTACGCTGTCATTTTGTACACACCACCATGCGCGCACCAGTATGAATTACATTTACGAAGTGGCTTATTGGCACCCGTATCCGGACAACTACCCCCCTCCCCCCCTCGGGCAATTACTGTACCCCCAGGACAATTACCCCCCTGGACAACTACCCCCAGGACAATTCCCACCCAGGACAACTACCCCCAGACAACTACCCCCCCCCCCTGGACAACTAACAACTACCCCCAGATTATGAGGTAGTTGTCCGGGGGGGGGGGGGGGGGTCGGGGTAAGCATCATTTTATGGGGGTGCTTTTTTCCTGGGGGGTAATTGTCCCAGGGGGGGGGGTAGTTGTCCTGGGGGGGGGTAGTTGTCATGGGGTAATTGTCCTTGAGGGTTAGTTGTCTGGGGGGTAGTTTTCCAGGGGGTAGTTGTCCTAGAATCATTGGCACCCAATGAAGAGCTTTCTGAACAACAATGCACTTTATATCAAAAGCCACCTCAAGATGGCATCACTTGAACATTTTGAACATGGGGTTGTGGGACCAAAGTGGACGACAATGGAGAAATTTGCCAAAAAGTTGTTGCCAATGGAGAAATTTGCCAAAAAAGTTGTCTGCAAGGATGACAGAGATTAGAACCATGCTTCGAAAGGCATTTGAGCTTGGTTGGTATGGCCATGAAGAGACCTGTTATTGAAGTTTCCTGGGCCACTGTGGTAGGATGGGGGTGATACTGCTCCTGTGTTATAGATCTGAAAAAAAAAAAGAGTGAATTTACATGAAAATATATGAAACGTGACATTATTATTTGGTTGAACCCATTGGAAAGTAATGGTTAGGGTCACGAGAGAGGAATTACCAATACATTTTCTTCTCGACGATTTTCCATATTTGTTGTCCCCGGCCTGCATGCATAAAAGCGTTAACAAGTTAAATTGCAATTGATAAATCCCTCAGCCTGATCCAACAGCAAAAGGGTAGTAAACCCTCCACTTACCCATCAACTCGCCCACATAATAATGCCCGTTGCTTCACACAAGGCATCATTTCAACTGTGCTGTTACCTGCGCTAATCAAGCCCTTGAAGGCAATTAAAGGAGAATGAAACCCCCCAAATAAATGCATATTTAATGGAAGCAGAAAAATCAAAGAAGCATATCAGTGAAAGGTTGAGGAAAAACTAATAAAAAAAAAGTTATATTTGAAATCCTAAAATCACTAAATGAATGGAGATCTGAAATTGGCAATGTCCTCATTATGCTAATGAGATGCTGTGATTTAAATGTGCTATACTTTGCCTTACACAAATAATGTAAAAATCCACTTTCCTTGAATATATCTCAGAAAATTTGATTTCTGTATTATAGGTGGTGTTCATAAATTTATTCCTCAATATATTTCAAGCACAATGTTGATAATTCAATTTTCTTTGTTTAAAAGATCTGTTTAAAAGATCTGATAAAAATCTGATAATTTTCTTATTTATTACCTATAAAGAGAGAGCATAAAAACGTCATAGCATCTCATTAGCATAATGAGTATGTTGCCAATTCCCATTTAGCGATTTTAGGTTTTTAAAATCTTTATAACTTTTTTATTCTTTATCCGTTTTTCCTCAAACTTTGAGTGATATGCTTCTAATATTTTTCTGCTTCTGTTAAAGTGCATGCAAGTTTGGGGTTTCATTCTCCTTTAACCCTTCCTCCAGTAGTTCAACGCATTTTTCGTACGATATACGTCATCCTCACATGGCACAAGTTGCCCACGCATTCTAGCGTCAGGAAAATGTCATTTCGTATGCAACGGGCATAAGGAGTGTGACCACAGCCGTGTTGCCAGCTCACAATATATACTTCAACTATAGGCACCAGAAAGAAAAAGAAAAAGAAGAAGAAAAAAGCCGACTTACAGTTTCAGCATATTCCTGGCCTGTTGCTACATAGGGCAATGAGAAGTGATCGCTAGACGTCATAGCTTCCTCTTCTGTACCATAGATTGACGAGTCCCTTGGCGGGGCATGTGCATACGGCAGCTGTGAAGAGATAGTTATTAGCTCTCAATTACATAGCTTATTTTGGTTGGTTATTTTCATCTAATCTCTTATTATAGCTACAGAGATTTCTATAAAAAGATGTGATTCCATCTGTTGTCTTGTAGAATGAAAGCAAAAAATACATGAATAGACAAATGACGTGAAATTCTGATGATATATGACTTCATATTACATACTTTTCGGTATGACACTACAACAAAACTTCCGGGAACAGTGGATTTGCCACCACACTGCCATTTAAACGAAAGACATGATGGAGAGGAGAGGGTGTGTGTGTGTGTGAGAGAGAGAGAGAGAGAGAGAAGGGTGAGGGAGAAGGAAGTACAGGGATAACTGGAACGAAACTAAAATAATCGTATCAAAAATGGAAGGGGATAATCACTTTTCTTCAGATGGGACAATATGGACAGGGGGTGGCAGGAGTGGGATATTCTCTCTCTCTCTCTCTCTCTCTCTTTCTTCCCCTCTCCCCTCTCTCCCCTCCTCTCTCTCTGTCCCTCTCTTTCTTCCCATATCTTTCTCTTCCCCCTTCCTTCCATAGGCCTACGTCTCTCTTATCTCACTCTCTCTCTCTCTCTCTCTCATTCACCCACAAGCTTACCCCACGCATTCTCCCCGCGTTCTGGAGTATCCTTGCCAGGTGTGCCATGCGACTCCTGTCGCGAGAACTGAAGGTGAAGACCCGTTCAGGTGCACCGTACGTGATTCCTTCATCGTCTTGTGATGATACTGATTGGTTTATATTCCGTGGGGATGGAGATGACTGGTTGTGCCGCTGGTTGTACGACTAAAATTGGAATTCATTATGATCATGTTTGTCAAACGTTCTTCTTCTCGTTATCATCTCACTCTTTCTTAAATCTTTCCCCTTAAAAAAGTTCTCTTCTTCCCCCTTTTAAAAAAAATAAATGTTTCTATTTCACTCAGTATATCTTGCGTGCTTCCCTTTCTCCTGTTACGATAATCCCTTCCCTGTATACTTCACTTCTACATCAATGTTTTTTATCAATTTCAGAGAAAAATGTACTGACACAATTTCATCTTTACTCTCGGGGAAAAAAAAGAAGAAGTTTTGCAAAGGTGCTAAACTAGCCACAACTTGTTCAGGTGTTATAAATCACCTTTTATGGTATAGATGCTTACTAAAGTCGTTAAAAGAGCTGCTGTTGAACAAATCAAGCTTGCCGACACCGTTAGAAAATTTATTGTCAGTGAGATTCAAGTAGACAACTAAATTTCACGATCATCATGTAAACCTACCGCTGCTTCTTCGCCTGTAGCCATGTAGGGGACGGAGAACTCCGAAGGTTCATGACTTCCTTGCAGATACCCTGCATTTACCTGAGCGTGTGGAATCTAAATGGAGAGTGGATCCAAAGTGATATAAAGTTGCAACATGACGTATACATTCACATAAATACGTATACACGGAAATGAAGAAATGTTTGTGATATGTATCAATCCGCTTTATACAAGAACAATACTTTTCTTTGGAGGCTCCTTCTCATTTATTCTTCTAACTCATATAATGCAATATAATGTAATGTATAAACAGGACTGGCTGCCCCTTAAATCCAATCTGGCATTCTTTAAGTATACAAAACAAAAACAAAAACAAAAACAAAAACAAAAACAAACAAAAAAAAAACTTTTTCGCTGTTGTGCCTTCCCTACAGATTCCGTGATCCTCTGTTATACAATATGTTTTTCCTCTTGGTGAATGATGAATGCATAGATATGAAATACTTTGTTCTCTTTTTGAGGAATGTACGTAAAGATTATTCTGAAATTTGAAGAAAAAAATTAATTTGCATTACTTTCTTTTTATGAAATAAAAACAAACAACAAAACATTTCAAAATTAACATACATATCGTCGTAATGTGTTCTGTCGCTGCTCCAGAACCCTCATCACGTGATCAATCCGACGACTGTCATCTGTTGTATCGAAAAGATGACTCGATACGCTGCTCTCGCTCGATGTGCTGCTATCAGTCGTCAACGAGACGGTACCATTGCTCCTTATTACATTCGGTCGAATGGCGGTGATCTCGGGGTAGAGCATAGGGTCTTGCGTCTCTACGAAGGGATGCGGAACGAGTCGTTTCTGATGACGAGGATCGTGAGCCATGGTGATCAAGCAGCCGCACAGGAAGATGAGGAAGAGAAGGAGGACGGCGCCACCCGTCGACAATCCGATGATCAGCCCGAGGTTGGTCGTCGTGTCGCCAGTTACAGTGGTTGTGCTTGGGACAACGGGTAGAGGCGTCGTAATTACTGCCTGATCTGTATGTTTGTAAAAACAAAATAGCATCGAAAAATTAATTAGAAGAAAATGAGCCAAAAATGTTTCCTTAAAAAAAAGAAATATTTATTTATATACCACTTTTGGGATGGAAACACCCTCATAAGCAAGAATGCTGTTTTTCGTATTGGTCCATACCTTTTGCCCTATTCCTCTGATGACTGCAGTGAAACTTTAGGAACAATCTTGTTCTCTTTAACCATCAGAAATGATTTTTATGTATATTTTTATACATTTATACTTTAGTTCTTTCAAGATCACAATAAGATTTGGCGGATGATCATGCGAACGAAAGCCAATTAAGACAAGAACACGCCTCGAATGAAGTGACTCCTTTTCAGATGTAAGTAAGTACCTTCACCATTCAAAATGATGCTTAGTATACTAACACCTTCAAAAGAACTGCTTGTATATTCGCCTACAAACTGACTCTGATCGGACCCAGGTTCGAATTTCTGTCATATCTTTCGGATGGTGACCTTAAAGGTCGGTCCCAGAAGTAAATCATGATATTTGATTGTTACACTCTGTCAAAACTCAATTACACACACACACACACACACACACAAGTTTGAACACTTTTCAGGCACTTTCTTTCTTAAAGTGTACTTTTATCAATCATGGTTGGAGCGCAGCAAAAGAGAGGTCTCACCTGAAAATGCAATGTTGTCTAAATCGATTTCTAGAGTGAGATTTCCGAAGACAAGGAAGGAGGTATTGACAACAGATGCTCGGAGATCTGCTTCAACTTGAGCAGCATTTGCTTCAGGTCCGCGGTAGGCCATGTAGTCGAATTCCGTTACGATGCTCCCGTTAGTCAAGCTCGTCACCACCACTGATTGGATCATCCGGTTCCGCTGCTTCATGTTGAAAAACAACTGTTCAACAACCAAAAAAAGTATTAAATGCATTGATATATAACTATATCGTGCCTTATCGTGCACTTTCTTCATGGACTATCAAAGAATAGACATGGCCTTGTGGAATTTGATAGTGGTGATGATGATGGCTTCTTGTGTGGCGGCGGTATCCGCCTCTGGTGGGCGCTCATGACGTTTGCTCTAGAATGTCTCACCAACTCAACTTTTAGTCAGTGTTTCAAATTTGAGATTTTCCAATTAACCTTTGTTAGCGTTAACTATTCTTGATATGATATCGTAGCTAATAATGTAATGATTATTCAAACTATACATGATTTGAAATGATGGAATATAAAAATGGAAATTAGAACATATAATTTTAGACGAAAAAGAATGGCGGCTTGTGTAAGAGATGCGAAATATTGTTCTCATAAGATTACTTTCAGACGAATCGTAACAGGGCATATAAATCACATCTTCTAGACCTATAGAAAGTAATGTGCCGTAACCATATTTACAAAACTACAAGAAAAAGCCCAAGAGAAAGAGAGAGAAGTGAGGGAGAGAGAGGGGGGCAAATGAAAAGAAGGAGAAAGAATGGGAGAATTTGGATATACTTATTCATTATAAATTTATAACAATTTCATTCAAAATACAGGATATGTACATTCAGTAGAAACACTGCGTTACAAAATTTCTGACAATTTGTGACAACTTGTGACAGGAAAAAAAGATTTTAGCTATCAAAATATTTTAAAATTAAAAATTATAAATGCCCTAACATTGGTAATCTCAAATTTTCAGGGGAGAGGCAGCCCAACCTCGTCTACCTATGTCTACACTCTTGTGATCAAGGATTGTGAACTCTGAAAATACTGGGGGGGGGGGGGGGGGACACATGATAATGTTAGTTACTTTAGCAAATACTTACAACTGAGACGAAATCCTGGCTGTACTCGATGTAGGCTGCACTGCGCGTATTCAGCAGATCGGTAGTGAACGTAGCGATAATTCCATTCCGACGCAACACTCGAATTGATCCCGAAATCACCAGAAGGGCTAGATATAACCAAGAAAAAAAAAAGAACATAAGTCATATATATTTGGTTCGGGCAAATGATGATAATATGAAGTCATGGCTTTACATTGCCTGCTTCTTGCACTCAATATCCACCACGCAGTCGCATTCAAAGAGCTCTATTATGACCCCGATCTATAATCAGAGCATAGGCCGATATATATGAGTAATCTAGAAATCAGTTAAATCTCTGGTCTGCCTGAGGTTATGCCAATAACCTCGCATAAGTGTGAGTGGTCTGCCTGTGCAACGGCACGAGGTTCGATCCTGAGTCAACTCTTTTCGAATAGAAATAAAATCGCCAGTACAGACTAAGTAGTCAGATATACCATAAGGTTGCATGGGTGGAGACAGAGAGAGAGAGAGAAAGAGAAAGAGAGAGAAAGGGAAAGAGAGAGGATATAGAAAGCGTGAGGAGAGAGAAAGATTGAGGAGAGAGAGACCCCCCCCCCCCTCCCCACGAATATCCAGAGAATATCCCACTCCTGCCACTCACCATTTAAAAGAAAAAGAAAAATAATCTTCATTTTTTAAAACTTACGTTGGAAGAATATACTGCTGGGTATGACGCGATATAATGTTCCCCCTCCATTGAAGGCTGTTCCTCCATCTAATGCAGTACTTAGGACATTGGTTAAATCTCCGTCACTGATATTGGAGAGCGGGTCCAGGATTACATTGTAGAGGGCGATAACTCCGTTGGTTCCTCGCTGAAAACCAAGAATTCGAACCCCGAGAACAGCTCCGGGATTTGCCGATCTCCGTCGAAGCCTTGTCAAGAGCTGTCGATTTTCAGAGTAAAGTAAAATATGAGAAATGAAAACGAAAATTACAAAATTAAAGATTCCTCAGTTATTGTCTAAACGTTGGATTATGTTATTTGACAATAATTAGGCAAAACGGTTGTGGGCGGATAGGATCAATGTCGAAAAAACAAACATTCAAGCGATTTGAAAAGTTTAACCGAAATGATTCTTTGGATAAGGATGGACGATTCATTTGTTAGCGTTTCAAGTATTACCATCTTTCACTGTAAAGTTAAAGGTTCTTCCCTGCTTGGAGCTTATACAATGCATTTTCATGTATATGTACGTCTTTTGACCTATGATAGTGTAGAAAAAGGGTATACATAAGTAGGCTATGCATGCGCTATACCAAAACGCAATATTACTGCTATTTAAATATAATTGGAAAGTTTGACCAATTATGTATATTTATCGACTGTCATAAACACTCCCCTCACTAAGAAAAATGAATGTTTCTGTATCACACGACAAACTTTCTTATTGACACCGGGGACTTCGTTATACGTATCGAGTATAAACTCTTAAGTTATTTTCATACCCCATCCTGGAGCTCAGATGCAAGCTGAATGTATTCTGGATTGGTGGAATCTTGAAGACTGTCAGTGAACGGAAGTTGGGCACCGTCCCTTGTCGTAATTTCAATAGAACCAGCGATGTTAACAGTTTCTATACAAGGTTAACAAGAGCAAAATAAATACACTTCCAATGCATCTACTTTACTTAGGAATTATTTAGATACAATATAAATTATGGTATCGGGTTAATCGGAAAACGAGGGATAGGATGTTTGTTTCTTGTATTCAAGGTGATTTACGTGATTTATACTCATACATGGAACTTATATCTAAATTGAAATTAGCAGTGATTAGTGGATATGTTTGAGTTGTGACGACCAATCAGTCCAAAACATTATTACAGCAAGGTGGTATAAAATGTTTGAGAAATTTTCCTGCAAACTACTACCATGACTACAAGGCGGAATTACATCCTCCAAAAAAAAGAGAACTTAACTGACAAAACCTCAAAGTTAATTGTTTCATACAAACCAACTACATTTCCCCCCTTTTTTAACCGACTTGGTATACCTAAGTATATACACACAAAATATTGCTCCCTTAATAGTATATTTTTCATAATAATATTGTCCCCCCCCCCCCACTTTTTAAAAAAATAAAATCCTGGCCCCGCCTCTGTATATATTGCGATATTTGTTTTATTACCTGGGCCAATCATTGGAGTTGTCGTCGCCTGCGTTCCTACCACTGCCGAAGTTGCCGGTGGGATAGATATTGTTGTAGTGCTTGTCGTTGTTATCGATGATGTTGCCGTAGGTGTTGTCGCGTTAGGTGTTGTTGTTGCACTAGATGTTGCCTCTTTAGTCGTTGAAGCCGTGGCTGGTGTGCCTGTCGGTGTTGTTGCTGTAGATACTGTCGTAAATGTCGAAGCTGTCGGTGTTGTCACGGCAGTTGTCGCAGTAGTAGTAGTAGTAGTAGTAGTAGTAGTATTTGTTGTTGCTGTGGGTGATGTTGTAGCAGTTGTTGCAGTAGATGTTGTTGTTGTCGATGCTGCTGTCGTAGATGTTGGTTGTGTACTAATCAGTTCTGTGAAATTCTCATTTGTTCCTTCTGTGTCCATCATGTTTTCAGTTACTGTCACATCCGTTGCATCAGAAAGAAAATCAGTACTGTCGGTTTCAACGTCTGTAACCTCATCAGGTTCAACTGTGAAATCACTAACTATTTCTCCTTCATCGGTAAATTCCTCTTCAGTGATATCCGTATCAATATTAGTTACATCACCTTCCTCGGTTTTCAACTCCGTGACATCAGTAAATTCGTCAGGTTCCACCGTGAAATCACTAACTATTTCTCCTTCATCGGTAAATTCCTCTTCAGTGATATCCGTATCAATATTAGTTACATCAGCTTCCTCGGTTTTCAACTCCGTGACATCAGTAAATTCGTCAGGTTCCACCGTGAAATCACTAACTATTTCTCCTTCATCGGTAAATTCCTCTTCTGTGACATCGGTAACAATATTAGTTACCTCAGCTTCCTCGGTTTCAAACTCTGTAACATCTGTAAATTCATCTTCTGTCACATCCGTGACGAAGGCAGTAACATCAGTGACGAGCTCTGTTCGATCAGTCTCAATTTCTGTGACTTCTGTAAATTCCTCAGTTGCTATCGTAATATCGGTGACTATTTCTGTCTTTTCAAGTTCATCTGTGACAATGTCAGTTACATCAGTAAAGAGCTCTGTTCGATCAGTCTCAATTTCTGTGACTTCTGTAAATTCCTCAGTTGCTATCGTAATATCGGTGACTATTTTTGTCTCTTCAAGTTCATCTGTGACGATGTCAGTTACATCAGTAAAGAGCTCTGTTCGATCAGTCTCAATTTCTGTGACTTCTGTAAATTCCTCAGTTGCTATCGTAAAATCGGTGACTATTTCTGTCTCTTCAAGTTCATCTGTGACGATGTCAGTTACATCAGTAAAGAGCTCTGTTCGATCAGTCTCAATTTCTGTGACTTCTGTAAATTCCTCAGTTGCTATCGTAAAATCGGTGACTATTTCTGTCTCTTCAAGTTCATCTGTGAAAATGTCTGTTACATCAGTAAAGAGCTCTGTTCGATCAGTCTCAATTTCTGTGACTTCTGTAAATTCCTCAGTTGCTATCGTAATATCGTTGACTATTTTTGTCTCTTCAAGTTCATCTGTGACGATGTCAGTTACATCAGTAAAGAGCTCTGTTCGATCAGTCTCAATTTCTGTGACTTCTGTAAATTCCTCAGTTGCTATCGTAAAATCGGTGACTATTTCTGTCTCTTCAAGTTCATCTGTGACGATGTCAGTTACATCAGTAAAGAGCTCTGTTCGATCAGTCTCAATTTCTGTGACTTCTGTAAATTCCTCAGTTGCTATCGTAAAATCGGTGACTATTTCTGTCTCTTCAAGTTCATCTGTGACGATGTCAGTTACATCAGTAAAGAGCTCTGTTCGATCAGTCTCAATTTCTGTGACTTCTGTAAATTCCTCAGTTGCTATCGTAAAATCGGTGACTATTTCTGTCTCTTCAAGTTCATCTGTGACGATGTCAGTTACATCAGTAAAGAGCTCTGTTCGATCAGTCTCAATTTCTGTGACTTCTGTAAATTCCTCAGTTGCTATCGTAAAATCGGTGACTATTTCTGTCTCTTCAAGTTCATCTGTGACGATGTCAGTTACATCAGTAAAGAGCTCTGTTCGATCAGTCTCAATTTCTGTGACTTCTGTAAATTCCTCAGTTGCTATTGTAAAATCGGTGACTATTTCTGTCTCTTCAAGTTCATCTGTGACGATGTCAGTTACATCAGTAAAGAGCTCTGTTCGATCAGTCTCAATTTCTGTGACTTCTGTAAATTCCTCAGTTGCTATCGTAAAATCGGTGACTATTTCTGTCTCTTCAAGTTCATCTGTGAAAATGTCTGTTACATCAGTAAAGAGCTCTGTTCGATCAGTCTCAATTTCTGTGACTTCTGTAAATTCCTCAGTTGCTATCGTAATATCGTTGACTATTTTTGTCTCTTCAAGTTCATCTGTGACGATGTCAGTTACATCAGTAAAGAGCTCTGTTCGATCAGTCTCAATTTCTGTGACTTCTGTAAATTCCTCAGTTGCTATCGTAAAATCGGTGACTATTTCTGTCTCTTCAAGTTCATCTGTGACGATGTCAGTTACATCAGTAAAGAGCTCTGTTCGATCAGTCTCAATTTCTGTGACTTCTGTAAATTCCTCAGTTGCTATCGTAAAATCGGTGACTATTTCTGTCTCTTCAAGTTCATCTGTGACGATGTCAGTTACATCAGTAAAGAGCTCTGTTCGATCAGTCTCAATTTCTGTGACTTCTGTAAATTCCTCAGTTGCTATCGTAAAATCGGTGACTATTTCTGTCTCTTCAAGTTCATCTGTGACGATGTCAGTTACATCAGTAAAGAGCTCTGTTCGATCAGTCTCAATTTCTGTGACTTCTGTAAATTCCTCAGTTGCTATCGTAAAATCGGTGACTATTTCTGTCTCTTCAAGTTCATCTGTGACGATGTCAGTTACATCATTAAAGAGCTCTGTTCGATCAGTCTCAATTTCTGTGACTTCTGTAAATTCCTCAGTTGCTATTGTAAAATCGGTGACTATTTCTGTCTCTTCAAGTTCATCTGTGACGATGTCAGTTACATCAGTAAAGAGCTCTGTTCGATCAGTCTCAATTTCTGTAACTTCTGTAAATTCCATAGTAAAATCTGTAACTATTTCTGTTTCGTCAGTTAGTAATATTTCTGTAACTTCCTCAGACACAATGGTAACTATCTCGGTGAAAGCTTCTTCAAGTGTCGCTTTGTCAGTGAAAAATTCTGTAACTCCTGTAAATTCATCCTCTTCTACTGTCCCAATTTCAGTCTCGTAATCAGTTACGATGTCATAATCTGTCGCAAGCTCGGTGAAGTCGTCCCCTATTTCGGTCACAGCTTCGGTTACCAATTCGGTAGCAACTTCAGTATCTTCCTCGATTTCGGTGAGGATTTCAGTCCCGAGGTCATCGGTGCCTAGTTCAGTAACGATGTCGGTCACGAGTTCGGTCCCAAAGACACTGGCATCGGTCGCGGTCACATTCTCATCTTCGCTTAAAAGTGTGACGACTTCTGTCACAATTTCGGTCGCGACTTCATTGTCCAGTTCAGATACTGTCTCTGTGACAATGACCGTTTTCGCCACTTCTGTCGTTTCTTGAGCTGACAAAAAAGAGAGTATATTAAAAGCATGATAATTCTACACTTATTTACGCCATGAATGATAGTGCAATGATAATTATGCAGTTCATTTTGATATATATAGTCTCTTTATATCAGTGGTGACATCGTAAAAACGACGACGAATATATCCGTAAGAATGAAATAGAGAATTTTGGACTAATAAACAGTGATAGACATGCAGACAGATAGACAGACAAACAGACAGATAGACAACCAAGTGATGGGATGAGATGAAATGAAATAAGACGGAACAGGAGGGGGGGGGGGGCAGCACAAGGGCTACATGCTCCCTAAATAAAATGTGTTATAAATGATAAACACCTGAATAAAAATGCATGCGAACGCGTATACGATACTTGTGTGACAACCCCATGGACAACCCCCTCCCCGCTCCTCCACCCCCAACGCCCTCCCGGTCAATGTGGAGGAAATTTTGGACAATATTTTTAGCATCTTTAGATACATTTAGACATAATATTGCCCTTTTGTTGTTGTTGTTGTTTTGTTTACTTGTCGCAATTACTGAAAGAAAATTATATTCCCCCGCCCCCGATCAAAGAACCCTTGATCCGCCACTAAGGAAGAATAGGGCATGATTATGTTTGTTTCTCGAAAAGACCACCAAGACGCATGCTCGTCTTTCATTCATTTAAAGAAATAATTACATTTAATAAGCTGCTTTCCAGAGCAACTAAACTTTTAAATATAACTCAATTCTCTACTGTAAACTAAAATGATGAAACGAAAATAGGTGTTGAAGGAGGATATTTCTTTCAAAGTGCTTATATACCAAAATGATTTATATCACCGTGGAGAAATGTCGTATTACCCCCAAAAGATCCCTTTTTTGTGGAAAATATCAAAGGGTGGACCCTTGCTGTTTCTAGAATGCGCTTGACAGTGAATATATAAATAATGTATCATTATTTATCTACCACACACGCATTAGTCCACGTAACAGATAATACAATTACAGCACAATCCCCATTGCTTTGCCAAATAACAATTTGAAAATATTTTCGAGTCAACGTTTTTTTCTAAGTGTTTTATATAATGCGGTTATTGGAGCGAGAAATGGGCAAATGTCGTCATGAATAACTGTACTCAATGTCAGTCAGATTGGAACCAAATACATGAAATATCGTTCGTGTTATAGGGGCCCCATGCAGGGAGACATAAATGGGCATTGTATGAATAACGCTATATCTCAGATCCTTGGCTTTTGTGTGATTACATTCAATTCCTGCTTTTAAAGTCTTTATGTCTTTCAAAATGAACTTGCCAAGTTGATGCGCTATTTTAGATTCACCTTTTTACCTCCAGTTTTCTATAAACAACAGAAAATATATCTTTTGTAAGGATAAGGAGAAAAAAGACGAAGAAATGCTTATCATCATAGTGCACTCGTAAAAGCTCTGCAAGCTCCTCATTGCTGGAGGTAGGTACCCAACTGAGGCGGCGGAACGTCGGGCTCGGACAGTGGAATTGAGAGGGAAGGGGCACCTTTTTGTCCGCCAAACAAAAGGTGCCCCCACTTCCATTGTCCGAGCCCGACGTTCTGCCGCGCCTGTAGGTACCCATAGGCCCTGGAAAGTGCAAAGGCTGAGGGGTAGATGCCCCTCCAATATTTCAAGTCAGAGGTCAAAATCGATTTCCCCCCTAGGGGACCATTTGCAAGAAAATAATGATATATATACTAATAATTTTAAAGTTTCGATAGTCCCAACTGAAACCTTTTCACTCGGTATAGGTCAACGTATACACTACCTTGCAAGATTATTGTGCTTCTTAGCACAATACAAGGCCTGTTTAAAGTGGGTAATTTCATGGAAGTTGTTTGCAATAAAAATTTCCAGTTTGTTTGAAAATGTGCCCCTCCCCCTAAAAAATCATCCCCTACGAAATAAACGACCTCTTACACTCCCAGAAAACATGGAATAGTGTAACACCGCTCAAACAACAGTGATGATGATGACGATGATGATGATGGTGATGATGATGATGATGATGATGGTGATGATGATTATGATGATGATGATGATGATGATGATTGTGATGACGATGATGATGATATTAATAATATTAATAAAATTCTATTATCAAAACTTTTGTGAATTTCTCTTTTCATGTTTTTTCCCCCACAAAGCAGTAACTTGAGTCATTTTGGTTTTCTCCTATATATGTAGCAGTGCCCTATAAGCCCCTATTAATAAAGTGAATATTTTGTCGATGCTTTTTGGTCGTAACTATAATGCCTTTTCAAGTTCACAGTGAACGACACCGCCTGGCACCAATCTGGCTCTATTTCGATACTGTTATTGACATCCTCCAAGGCTATCACCATTCTCTCCTTTCATATCTCCTCCATTCCAGCCCTCTACTCACAGATTACTTGAAATAAAACTTGCACACAATTTAGCGTACACATATCTTGTTCGTTTCTAAAATTTCGCAAGACTTTTTGATCTTTTTACATTTTTATTGTTACTACCTATATAGAAACGTGACTTTTATTTTAGGTTCCATCTTATACCCCTCTTAATTCAAATTCATTAATTGGTCACAGTTACATATGTGATTATTTACTATCAATACATTCAGCTATGAGATTAAGAAACGAACGTTTGTGCAGACCACTCCCTATACTATTTTTCAAACTATAGTCAACACAGACATACAAAGCCGGGGGATGGGAGGAGCTGAGTGGGCTCTAACCCCCTCCCCCTCCCCCGCCGGATAATTTTGTAATTACCCATATTTGAGCAACTGAGACCAAATATATTCCGACAGTAAGGTGGTCTGTTTGTTCTTTATATTGTGACGACAAAATTACAGTTTCATTAAAGTGCTAAATTTCATGTGCCATTATGGTCCATATCTTTAAAAAGTCGATGACATGCCTAAACATTGGTACCACCGATGGGTAGAGGGACCTGCTATATGCTTCCTTGTGACGAAATTTCCTATGGAATTGTGTAACAATTATAAAAATATTGACGAAAGATCGGCAAATTTCATAGTATTTGTGAAAAATGAATTCACCGACAAGGGTCGGCATGGGAGTTTTTCTCTTTTTTTTTTTTAGAAGATGTCACGTAAATTGCAAATTCTAATGTAGCATTATTTTGAATGAATCATCTGTAAAATCACGTCAGGTTTGGACCCGTTGTTTTATGACCCTTTTGTTTTTTTCAATTGTCAGTTGCGATCTGACATCGATTTTTTAGATCACGATATCTCCGGAATTCTTTGTGGATATTTTTTTTCTTCTAATGTGTCCATTTGTAGTCTAAAATATTGTTATCCGTTTTGTACATATTGATCTAAATAGAATTTGCAGAATATGAGAAATCTTGGATCAAAATAATATTACATTCCTAGAAACTTCTAAATGTGCGCGAAATTTGGACACTCCATCATACATTCATGGCGAGATCGCGGCTTTGACCTCTACATTGTAAAAAAAAATTGCCGTTTTTTTTTCCACGGGAATTTCCTGGCAGTCAGGATGCCGGGAATGCCCGTTTTTCCACAGTTTCTTTTACCGGAAATCAGCATATATTTACAATAAAACTATGTAAATTTACAATGAAATTATGTAAATATATGCTGATTTCCGGTAAACCAACAAACTTGCTGTTGTTTTACAGGAAAAGACTGTAAAATTGAAATAACGGTAATAACTTGTAATTTCAAGGGCTAAAAAACCTATAGTTTTACGGTTATTTTTTTACAGTGTATATTACAAAGCCGTCCAAGTTGGACAAATTTATTATTAATTCATTAGTGTTTTTTTTTTTTTTTTGGTGAAAGTCTTATTATTTACGACACCATATTTTGTTAATATAATCGTGGGTAAAAAAAAACATTATTTGGATTTAATTTGAACGGCGCATGTCACTCAGAAATCGAATATTCACGCCCAAATTTTGATGCTCGAAAATTCAGGTTCCAATAATAATGTTATTTTTTCTCTCTATTCTAGAAAACCTCTTTTGAACGTTTGGCCGAACGAACGCGTAATTTGGGGGGAGGGGGGAATGATAAAACAATGATCTTTAATTTTTCAACACTATAGAGCTTTAGCAATTTACATGCAGAGTAATTGTCATATCTAGAAACTTTTAGGTACCACAATGCGTATGCAATTAGAAGATAGATATTTCATATTATATTTTCATAACCATATAGTTTAGGTTATGTTTATATCAATTGGTCACATTTGTATGCTTGAATGATCCTTTTCATTTTATCCTATCTAATGCATTACATAATTTTATGTAAATTAGTAAAACTATATGATTATTACATGGGTAACAAAGTTTATGTTAAAGTTTAATCGAACAAAAGAAAACAAAATCTAAAAGAGAGACCTGGGTGGTCCAAATTCTTATACACGTATGGGTTTCAATATTAATTCTCCCACATCAGTAAAGACTCAAAGGCAAAGTAATTTTTCATATTTTTCTTTCTTTCTTTTTTAAAATCGACGTTCCCATCTTTCTCCACAAAATGATAGAAAGGGCAATTGCTTTTCTTACTTTCTCCAGTCCATATCATGCCAGTGAACAGCAATGTCGCAAGAAGTATGCGTCGACCCACCATCATGACAATTCACTTTTGCCCGTCTTGACGTCTAAAGTAGTTTCAGCTTCTCAATAAAATCCAAGATAATTCCAACATTATGACTAATGCGATACTATTGCGTTTTATCCCACCGAAAATGTTTGACTGTCAGGTTCCATTTCCATATTTTTGTTAAACGGGTTATAAAATGATCATGATTATGGTGAACAACAGTCTGGAAACAGAAAGAAACGCAGTGGATACTGCACGTATCGACATGACAACAGAACTAGGTCTATAGAAGGGCGTCGTCCCAGTTGTTTTAACACCTTCAAGTTGATTTTGGACTTTTCCTTTTCACGGACTGACCTGACGCACACCAAGTTTTCCCACATTCCTGTGTTTTTGTTACAGAACTGTAGGCCCACGTCAGAGTTAATTCTACCTCGAAAATTCAATGTTGATTCCCTTTCTCCTTTTCTCAAAATTGCATGACTTGAATGCCTCTGTAAGTACACGTGTAACACTCATGATCAACATAATCATTTTATCCGTATTTTCAAATTTATCTTCGACTTTTGAATCATGAATAATTTGAATAAACCTCGATTCCTTTTTGACTTGGACAATGTTTTACGCGGGATTCCTGCACCTCTCACTTGTTTCCGATCATCGACCATAAACGGGAGAGGGGTGGGGGAATGACCACCATGGGTGTCGATCGGGGGGGGGGGTATATATCCCCCCCCCCCCCCAATTTGAGGTTGGGGCATGGCCTGTATTATCACCCCCCAATATTTTTGGATAAAATAGATAAGAATTATGATACATTAACTTAAAACTAATAATTATCCAAACTCATTATCTTTGATCTTGAAATACCATCACATTCTTTAATTATTAGAAGTAAGAAAATAAGAAATGCCATAATTTCATTGCAAAAATATCGAAGAAAATTCGTTCGTTTGCATTGTTATTCTCAATTAAGGGGTTCCGTCCATTGGCGTAGACCCGTGCATTCCTTCTTTTCATGAAAAACCATTTCGGGATGCTCTAAAATGCAAGTTTTATAGACAGATATTGGAAAATTCCGTGGTGTGGAAGGGGGAAATACCCTCTCCCACACCCTCCTCCGCTCGGTCGCTTCGTTCCCTCGCTGGTCACCCCCCCCCCCCCCCAATCATGAACATGGATTGACACCCCTGATTACCACAATCCGACGGTATCCTATTATGATATACATATTATGGGCTAACTCAAGGAAAAAAAGAATAACAGGACTGGTTTTCTCCAGAAAATGTGGGAAAAACTTCACTTAAAAAATGAATTTCCAACCTCAAGTTCCGGGTCAATGAGTATTACTACGCACTGCATAACTTTCTCTGTATTTCACTTCTGTATATATATATATATATATTTTTTTTTTTAAATTGTATGCCTTCGGGCAAATTACAAATTACAAATGAAGACCTATAAAACTATGCGCTTCAGCATGTAGCAGAGTTGAGATGCTTTCTGATTAAAAATGTAATCAACCTTATATAATTATGTAGGCCTATATTTTGAACTGTTTAAGAGTTGTTGTATGTATTCTTCGTTGCCTCCTTTATCTTTCTCCATATCATTTTCTGTTATCGGTACCTTCAATACCACTGGCCAATTTAGTAGACACAACTGGCCCGTCCCCCTCCCTTCTGAGACCCAACTATCCATAAATTAACTGTACCCCCTTTTTTTGAAAGCATAAAACTGAAAATACATTTATCTGAAATTCTTTATTTTATTTCATCTATTATTTATTTCCCTTTTATCATATTTATAAAATGAATTTGTAACAAAACTACCAGACAACTGGATTGACAATTAAGGGGGGGGGGGGGGGGCTGCTGTAGGTTATGATTTTTATAGCCTGTCGGCTCCCTTTTGAACAATGAATTTGTACCATAACTACCAGCCAGCTTGATTGATTAAAACCACCCCCCTTCGTAAATACATACATATATATATAATATATATATATATATATATATATATATATATATATATATATCCAAGCAGAACTTCTTTATATATATATATATATATATATATATACAAAGACAGGTTTGACTGTATATACATATATATATCTATATCTATATATATGTATATACCGTCAAACCTGTCTTTGTGGCCACCTGTCTATAGTGACCACCTGTCTATAGTGGTCACTTATATTGTCCCCATTTTAAAGCAAGAAATATGTGTCTTAGAACCTGTCTATAAAGGCCACCTGTCTACAGTGGCCACTTTTTTACAGTTTCCCTCGGGTGGCCTTAATATAGACAGGTTTGACTGTACATATATATATACTGCACTAGCTACCACCGTAACTAGGATTTAAAAAGGGTAGAAATAAGTAAAATACAAATAGATCACAGAAATATCGTTTATAATTTTTGCTTGACTAGTTGTTCTCCCCTCCCGCCTTCCCCACCATCTCCTCCACCACCACCACCACCACCACCACAAGCTCTACCAGCACACCGCTACGCCCATGTGGGCCCAGCGGCCAGGAGCCACCGCCTGCATGCTGCCGCAGGTCACAAGCCAGTCAGTCACAAGCGCAAGCGGCGCCGCCGCCGCATTCCTGTGAACCCTAGCTCCCTCCTCCGATACACCTAGCTAGGCGCATTGCATAGCACCGTGCGTGAGCGTGAATGTTCCAGCTCCGCATGATAGTAGAATCGAGGTACGGTACTTCCCTTGCTCTTTTTTTTGAATTTCAGTCTCAAAGTTACCTGTGCTATGGTACGTTTTATCCTTTCAAATATAACTTTATCATGTTTATCATATTTAGATATCATATTTAGAATTCAAGCTAACAAAAAGCTGGGTAAAGTTGTAACAGTCCCGTGTATTGGAAAATGTGTTTTAACTGTTAAAGTTCAAAGTTTAAGATTTTATTTTAATACTTCAAGTTCAGTATCAATTCTAATTATGATCATTGATCATGGAATCCCCAAATTCTAGGAAGGGTATATTTTAAAAAGCCCCTGAATCTAGTAATTCAGCAGTAGGCCTACAACAAGTAATTTCTATCATATTAACAATAGTTAAAGTCTAGATCTATCCACTCATGGGCCCTTGCCTATGTGGGACTGTGTCCAACATTCACTGTTGCAACAGTCAAAAACAGACAACAAAATTGCTCTAAGCAAGATTTAATTTTCTTAAATTTGCTAGATTACCTGATTCATGGACTCTTCCACTCTTAGTGTGCCACATATTAGGGGATTCAGAATTGAAAGTGAAATTTTAAATAATTATTTTCCTCTCCTGTATGAATGATTTAGCCTGGAAAAGGGCCTGCTGATACACACAATAGCTATTGAAGCCTATTCACCCATAAAAGAGCTAGTCTGAGTACAAGGTTATCTTCAGATAAGCTTGTACATGTATAAGTGGATCTATCTACTTTTTGTATTGATTTTGATGAAGTAAAGTTAGACCTATTTCCTATTTTTGTAAGCATGTTCTTTTGAAATATCACACAAGACTAGCTCATCTTTCTGGTCTGATATTTCTAGCACTCCTGTAGGCTTTGAATTGTATTAAGTATTTAACATGTTTAAACATACTGGTCTCACCAGTCACAAAATACTGTTTCAATACTTAAAGAATTGTTGAAAATGTTATGCATTTATCGTGTCATAGAGTCAGTTTACAGAAAATTTGACTTAACTGAATAGGCTTATCCTTGATAGATGAATGATTTCTCTCAACATCAAATTCTGCTAAAGCTCAAAATGTCACATCTTGTTATTTTAGGGCTTAGGCTGCTTATTATACCAAAGAAACCAGGAACAGAGTGCCGATGAAGTTCATTCTTGAATCCATAACAAAAGAAGGATGTCGATGTGGTCTCATCAAGGAGCTTGGTTGCCATGCCACCCTGGCAATCGAGACACCGACCTGTCTCATGTACACCAGAGCTGGCGCTGTTCCACACCTGACATGGGATCTCGTTGAGAACATCAAGTGCAGACCTCTGTGTATGCAGCTGACCTGTGCAACATTGTAAGTAGAAACAGACTTCATCAATCTGAAATCAGTGTGCATGTTTGGGTATGGGCACAAGCTTATCTGAAGATAAGCTTGTACTCCACAATAGCTTGTATGTGTGAATAGGCTTCAATAGCTTTTGTGTGTTTCAGCGGACCTTTTTCCAGTCTAGATCGTTCATACATGAGAGGAAAATAATAATTAAAATTTCACTGTCAACTCTGAATCCCCAAATTTGAGGCACAGTAAGAGTTAAAGAGTCCCTAAATCAGGTAATCTAGCAAATTTAAGAAAATTAAATCTTGCTTAGAGCAATTTCATTGTCTGTTTTTGACTGCTGCAACAGTGAATGTTGGACAAAGTCCCACATAGGCAAGGTCCTATGATTGGGTGTGGGAGATTAAAGTTTAAAGTAAAAAAAAATCGCTCAAGATAAGCCGTTAAGTAGTAGAGTAGACAGAAGGATAAAACTCACAGAATTTATTAATCATTAAAGTCAAGGGTTATATATTGTTATGCTCAAAATTGGTCATACCTTACGGATTTTTTTAGATTCTGCATTGTTCCTATGTATACAAAAAGGAGTGGCAGATTATTGACTTCACCCTAAGATATTTAGTTCAAGTTGGCTTGTATGAATCAAATAATTCAGTTCAAAATTATTAGCAATTTAGCATAACGCTAGAATTATTTTTATTTTCATGCTTGTCAAAAAAAAATGAATGTGAGATTAGCCTTTAGCATAATCTCGAGGCTGCCTGCAGCAAAATGTCTGATATTTTGTATGCAATGCCCATTTCCTTTTCAGAGTGGACCAGCAAGACTCTCTTGCTCAGTTTGGCAAGGGATTTGCTCACTTTGCCAGTGTTCCAGAAAGTGGGATCATCTATGCCAGTATCCAGGACCCAGCTCACCCAACCCCAACCGGCTACAATGATAAGCACAGTGTGTCCGTTTTTACCTCTGCTGGTAGAACCAAGGTAATACTGCTGAAATTTGTTAAGAAACACTCCTAGGTCTGTAGCTACATCAGAGGTAGTGCTGTCGATCGAGCGCCATGTTCGGGTTCGGTTCGGTTCGGTTCGGAAGGGTTCGGCATTTTTCGTTCAAACTTTGGTTCGGTTCGAAGGTTCGGAAGTGCAAGAGCATTGAGGAAGAAAGGAAGACAAAGAGTTACCCCCAATAAGATTAATTGCGCTCGCGTGCCCCCTGTCACATTCCAGGAGTCTCCGGCGGACAACAAGCCCCCAGAGAAACCAGTTGTTGACATAATTATTCGGCTCTCTCTCTTTCTCTTTCTCTGTTTATCACCAAGTCTTGATGATAGACGTGAAGTTCTCTTTACACCTCCTTGGTGCATGTTACGCAATGCACATTACACTGCACAGCTCCGTACACATACAGAGCGCGTGACGTCACGATCACCGACCAATCATATTCATGGCCGGCGATCGCGACGTCAGCTAGCATAATAGAGAAAGCGTTCAGTGTGCATGTGCAGTGGGAGCTAGCCGTACACAGAGAGCGCTTTCTGGGAAGGTAAGGTGACGGCCAATCACATTCGCGAATAATCACGTGCCACAGCCGATTGGATCATGCATATGCAAGAAAACACTTTCATTGCCGTTCTATTGGTCAAATTTTATGGCGCAGTGATGCTTTTTTTTTTCTTCCACGTGGAGAAGAGTGTGGCCGGGGCGGGGCTCAGGGGCGCGATTGCACTGCGTGTTGCGCTGGGCTTTACAGCTCTCTTGGGGGACAATTAATTATCGCGCTGTTTATGTTTGAAATTGAGAATGTGATAAGAAAAAAACCACAGATTAAGCTTGAATTGGGTCTGTGTGGGCATGATGTGGGCAAGGACAGCATAACTCTGGGAACAAAAGACGTTCATTCTCCTATTTTGTTTTGAACTCCGACCTAATTCATTCATTCATTTCACTTCCACTCATCTCTTCTCCACCTGCCATGGCCCTTTTTCGTAATTTCTGATAGATTGCATCATTACTTTGAAAATGCGATCTATTAAAGTTCACAAAAGAGGGCCCTGGCAAGTTTATTAAACCTTTATTTTATTTTAGTTCTCATTATTTCCAAATCACAGTGCCTTTGTTATTACATTACCCTTCTCTTCTCCTTTTCTCCCCAATCTCTCCCCCTCACAATAATCTTCAATCGGATGTTCATTTTATCTGCAAAATCAACTGTCTTGCATCAAAGCTGCCTCAATCTATCAAACTCACCTTGTTGCCGTATTAACTAAAAGTTTGATTACTTCGATAGCTCTTCTCTTTCAGAGTGACAACAAAAAGAAAGTAGAAAGGGAAATAGAAATAACAAATAAACAAAGGAAATTAGAAAAAGAAAGTGACGACTTGAAATCATAGGACTCAGATAAAGTAAGCAATGAACAAAAACGTTTGTATTTTCCGCCGAACCTCCGAAGTTCCAAACCAAGCGTTTGCTGATTTGCTCCTTGGAGTGAGAACAAAATTCATTTCTTTCGTTGGCAATGGGAAAGGATTTGGAGAGGAATAAAACACAACGAAAGAAAACAGAATTAAGAAATAGTGATTTGAAATTATAAGCCTATAAAATGCCAAACTAAGTAGCGAACACGAACCTTTACATTTTTCCGCCGAACATACGAACCAAGCCTTTGCGTTCGGTTCGGTTTGGTTCGGTTCGGAAGTGCCATGTTCGGCGAATTTCCGTTCGGTTCGGCGGTTCGGAAACAGCACTAATCAGAGGCCCTGGAACGTTGGGCTCAGACAACGGAAGTGGGGGGGGGGGGCACCTTCTGTTTGTCGGACAAAAGGTGCCCCCCCCCCCCCACTTCTGTTGTCCAAGCCCAATGTTCCGTCACCTTTGAGATACATGTACAGTATGTGGGGCTGTGGGAACATTTACTGCTGCTGCACTAGTAAAAAAAGGAAGATAAATATCAATTAAACCCTTACTGTACTGGGCTATTTCAAGCTCCTCTTTGACTGGGGGGGGGGGGGGGGGGGGGGGCCTCTGATCTCGGCTGCGACATGACCGATTGCCGACCAATTTGGCACGGACCTCAGGAATCTAGTAAAGAACACAAATCCATCGTTATTTTTATGAAAATATTTAACTTTTCGTTATAATTTATGCAAATTTTATGCATTAATACACATTTCGATTAATGATTAGGTAAAGAAAAGCATTGGAGATAAAATTTCAATGCAAGAAGTTCTTTCTTAACCTCAAAGACATTACCTAAGAAAAAAATTTGAAAGTGATTTCGATTCTTATCTATGCTATATTTTTACAAATTTCTTATATATTTCTTTGTTTTTCAACTTTGACTTTTTTAGTGTTTTTTAAGTCTGCGGTTCCAGAGTCTTATCTGAACCAATATTCCGTTAGAATAGATGATAATTACAGCTTAAAGAAGAAATTATTTGTGATAAAGGAGGAACATGAGGAAATGCAATTTTCCATTTGTTTTGTACACCAAATTCTTTGTTTTCCCGCTGACATGAGGTCATAAAAGCTCACCTGACTCAGTAACGGTATGACCGATTTTTGTGAACTTGTTGTCAAAAAGATGCGCAAGACTTGAAAGAAAAAGTCAGAAAGTGGTGTGGCGTGAAACGTAGCAGTTACAGTAATAGTTAAGTAGGATCAAATTTACTTACATATGAAAAATATATGTCAGATGACTTTCATAACATTCAAGATTTTGTAAGATAATAAGATATTGTTAGAGAGAGGTTATAGGAGTGGCATATAACTTTGCATATCTTCATTAAACATGGTAATTGACTTCACAAACTACATGAATAGTCTCAAAGAAATCTAATTTATCTTCAGAAAGTAAAGAAGAACTGCAAAATAATGTTATATTTTCATGGCAATGATATTGTTTGATTTAAAACCACCTTCATACATGTATTGATAGATTGACTTGGGACTGTTCTTATCAATGCAAGAAGCTATTCAACCTGACTGGTTTGAGGCCCTGTGTGATGGTGACACACCCCTTGGATGTTCAGTGAAGAGAACCAGGAAAGCAGTAGACAGAACACTGTCCCTCCTGGATGCTTGCCTAGAGGCACAACAGAAATCTGAGGTTGGTTAGTTTCATACTCTTGAAGCATAGGACTGCTTTGAAACCTTGTCCACATATTATGAGGTAAACCACCTCAAAAAAGAAATTTCAGCAGCAGAATGAAATGATTTAATCTAAGAGCACGTATAAAAATCTGTATCTTATAAAACACGGATAATAAAGTCAGTATGCTCAGGGGCTTTTGTTGCAGGTAATTGCTTTTTTTTTCACTACCACTTGCTCTTCATTTACATATAAAATCATTTTTATTTTGCAAGGTGTTTTTTTCTTTTTCTAGGTGGTTTACCGTGTCATGTTTGAACGAGGCTTAAAGATTAGGTTGAGTTCTGGGGGGGGGGGGGGCATTTCATCAAGTGTCTTGTCAGTGATTTTTACCAACAAATATGCTCTCACCCAATCAGATGCAAGGATTTCAGTAGCTTATAGCAGTTATTGTAACTTGTCATTGATGACAAGTTTTATGAAACAGGGCCCTGGTCATGCGATTACATTGTGAAAGAAACTGTCTCAAAGCAATTGGGAAAGGTTGATCATGACTACATACATACATGAAAGCATGGTTTTATACTGTGAGGTTTTGGAGTCACCAAATTGATAAGAAATTGACCAAATCTCGCTTAAAAAGCACATGTACTTCATGCAGAAATGGGTATATGGGACTGCACACACAAGTGGCACGAATACTCGGCCCAAACATTTTAGCTATTACTCGTCATATTTAAAATATGAGGGCATTTGAAGAGCTGTTGTTTTCAGGGGACATTTCTAGTATAATATTTTTTCAAACTCATAAAAAGAATGAGAAAGCTCACAAATTATTTTTCACCTCTCCCAGAATTCAAACTTCTCTTTAAGGATTGTGGTGGGAGGGGTTCTAAGCAATGAGGAATAGTAAAAATTGTTTTTTAGGGTAAAGTTTTAATTAGAATGAAGAATATCTTTGAAAATCTTGGGTACTTCTCATCTTATATATCTTTGTCTCATTTTACATCGTCCTTTAGTCATCTCTCTTTCTCTCACTCTCTCCATATTAATTCCCTCTTTCTGTCTCTGTTTTTCTTTCTCTACCTCTCTCCTCTCTCTCCCTCTCTGTCTTATCTCCTCTCTTCCTTCAACATAACATCCTCCATTTTTTATTGTTCCTGTTTTGTACAAATGTGTCATCAAAAAAGTTTAAATGGACTGAAGTTAGATGACCATGTAATGGCAACAAGCAAAACATTTATTTTTACTTGCTGTGACCCTCCAAAATTTCCCCTTCACTCTCTTTCAGAAACTGCGTCAATCAGATATCTTGGGGGTCATCGAGGGAGGTCAAATATTGGATGAGAGGCAGCGGTCAGCGAAGGAAACTGCACTCAGACCGGTGGCTGGGTTTGTAATTGATGCTCTAGCTGACCAACAGATTGACGATAGCACTAAGTGTGAGCTTATTGAAGTAGTGGTGGTAAATATTTCCAGTTACATAACAGGTTAAAGATAAAGTAGAGTTCTGGTCATGCAATTACATTGTGAAAGAAACTGTCTCAAAGGAATTGGGAAAGGTTGACCATGTCTACATAATAATTTTTTTGTACTGTGTTGTTTTGGAATCATCAAAATAGATAAGAAATTGACCCAGTCTCACTGAAAAGCACATGTACTGCACACAGAAATGGGTATATGGAACTACACACACAAGTGGCATGAATGTTCGGCCCAAACACTTCAGCTATTTCTAGTCATATTTCAAATACAAGAGCATTTGAAGAGCAATCCTTTTCAGGGGATTTTTCTACTATGATGTTCTTCCAAACTGACATAAAAGGAATGAGAAAGCTCACAAATTATTTTTCACCTTTCCCAGAACTCAAGATTCCCTTTTAGTCGAAATAATTTTGTCCCGTAGGACCACATCTAAGATTTTGAAATATCCAATAACTGTATCAAGCTGAAAGCCTTACTGGAGCTTGGAGCAGACAAAATATCAAGTAAAATTATATTTTTTATGTCAATTTATGTTCACAATTCCATAGTACAATTTCATGATATTTGGTAAAGTATTAGGCATACATGTATTAATAATAATAGTAATAATAATAATAGCTGTTTCTTATAAAGCGCCTTACCAGTTACAATGTAATTGACCCAAAGTGCTTACAGCATTATTATCCCGGTCACTGGATTCAATTGCGATTCTGCACATTACAGTGCACACATTATCCACTCCTCTGGGGAGCATTCCAGCCAGTCGCCTGTTTCCAAGTGCGCACATGCTAATCCACCCACAATAATGTTCGCATCCTACCCTGGGTGGAGATGAGCAATGTAGATAAAATGCCTTGCTCAAGGGCATAAGTGCCCTACATGTACATGAAGGCCTACATGTACCTTGGACATGCCCTAAAAGAGACATACATGTAGAACTTTCTGTGTATTTGATTTGCAGTGGTTGGTTGCTTGCATAAGATTTCAGAAACATTTCTTGATTTAAAAAAAGGCCCTCATTTGTTTCTTAAAGATAAAGTTGAGTTCTGGTCATGAGATTGAATTGCGAATGAAATTGTCTCAAAGCATTTGGGAAAGGTTGATTATACAGCGCATAAGAATTGGTGTATGCTGTAAGGTTTTGGAATCTCCAAAATCATAAGACACAAATGTTCGGCCTGAACATTTCATCTGTTTCTTGTCATATTTTGAATGTGAGAATGTGAAGAGCAAACCTTTTCAAGGGACATATCTAATATGATAATCAGGGTTGTCACCAGGGACTTTTTAGTGGTGGAAATTTTACCGCCCGAAACCTTGCCACAGGGATTCAGCGGGACAAAAACTAGTCGGTTTTCAGGGCTTATAAGTTATACATGTAGTTAAACAGTAAAAATATCATGTATCTACACAGTACACACTGTACTGTAGCTGCAGCATTAAGCATTGTAACTACTGTACAAGTATTTGGTTTACTTTGTACATATACCTGCTGTGAGTGCTGTCAGATTACTCTTTTAGACCACAGTTGCATGTTCGTAGGTCAAAATCGTAGTTTTTTTTTCTTTGTCAGTGGGGAAATTAGTGCCGGGTGGGCGGGTGTGATATTGCAGTGAGTGCCGGTCGGAAATTTCGAGTGGTGGAAGGTTCCGACCGGCGCCAACCACCGTAGTGACAACGCTGATGATAGTCTTCCAAACTAATGTAGAAAGAATGAGAAAGCTCACAAATTATTTTTTACCTTTCCCAGAACTCAAGCTTCCCTTTAATCAGTTGAAATTACAAAATATATACATGTAGTCAAAGATTACTCCCAGTATAACATGACAAATTTTCAATTGGATGTCGTCAATATCACTTGTCATCTTCACATTCAAAAGTGCATTAATTTTCTTATTGTGCAGATTTTCTGTTATCTTTCACTCATACATGTATCTGTTTCTTTGATTTTGCTGATTTCAAACAAGCCAAACTTTTTAAAGACAGAATCTTTTCTTGGGCCTAATCTTTGTTCATTATAAATTATTATCTAATTTCATCTTTATGTCTCTGTCAAAGTATGAGAATTGCTTTTTTTCAATTTTTTCCTCAAAATAGTATAGAGAATAAAGAAGTCAAGAAGAATTTAGTGTTATATCACCTTTTAACATGTAGTAAAATTGTTTATTTAATTTCTCATGTGTGATACAGAAAGAACTTCCAGAAACCAAGCCAAGACTACTGCCTGGCGTAGGTAAACCCACTGACATTCTTCAAGCAGTAGAGGCAGGCGTTGACATCTTTGATTCTTCGTATCCCTTTACTGTATTGTAACCATAATGTTGTTAATGCTTAGGTAGCCACTACAAAATTATACGAAAGGTAACATGGTAACAAAAGATTGTTTTAAAGATAAAGTTGAGTTCTGGTCATGCGATAACAAATTGCGAAAGAAACAGTCTCAAATCAATTGGGAAAGGTTGATTATATAGAACACAAGAATTGGTGTATGCTGTAAGGTTTTGGAATCACCAAAATGAGAAGAATTGGCTCAATCTTGCTAAGAGTCACATGCACTTCACACAGAAATGTGTATATGGGACTACATACACATGTTCGGCCCGAACATTTTGGCCGTTTCTTGTCATATTTCAAATATAAGGGCATTTGAATAGCAATCCTTTTCAGGGGACATTTCTACTATGATGTTCTTCCAAACTGACATAAAAGGAATGAGGAAGCTCACAAATTATTCTTTACTTTCCCCAGAACTCAACCTTCCCTTTAAGCCTTTTGATACTGCTATTATTTTATGACTGACTTTTGTCAATTTCAAATTTACCAAAAAAAGCTATTCCAAGAACAAATACTTGTGTAATAAAATGCAACCTGACACAGGGTTTAATCTCAGTCTGTAGTCAAGTTAAAATGATAAAAGTTAGACCAACGTCTAAGATTTCCCTTTGTTAAGTACAACATAGACCAAGCTCAAACCCAGCATCTGGTTTAACAGGCCATAGAGTTTATATTCACTTTGATATTGCAGGTTCTACATGTAGCTGTATAATTACATAGTTCTCATCAAGAGAGAGATCACTGTAGGAAGTACTAATCTGAATAGTATTACATGTAGATAATAAAGGGATTTGAATTGCAAAGGGTGAATAGAAGATGAACATTGCTATTTTATTCAGAAATACCATTTTTTGACAAGGAAACATATTTTAAAGTTCATTGAGACATGGGATGGGATTCTCTTCTTTACAATGGGAGATAAATACTGAAATGTGTTGTTTAATCTCTATGATGTTAAGATCCCTAAATTGGCAAGCTTTGTCCTTGACTGTTTTCATGTAAGATATCCATACCAGGTAACACAGCAGGGATTTGCTCTTGTGTTTTCTTGTGAAGTACCACCTAGTCAGCCTCAAGCAATAATAGATGCAGAAAATACAGACGCAAGCCAGCCACAACAGGTCAATGTGCCCAGTGATGGCCAGGGAGAGAATGGCCAAATTGATCAAAGATTTGAGTTGGATCTTTCAGAGAAAAGGTTAGGAAAATTAAGTTTTTTTTCATTTCAAGTTTAATGGTAGCATTTGAACAGTAGAGGTAAAGGGGTTGAGGTTCATTGTACTTTATTTGAACATTCTTGGGAATGTCCAAAAGAAACATGGGGATGATGTAAAGTGATTTTGTAATTATTTAATGTAGTGTGGTAAAATGTCTTCACAAATCTAGACTCCTGCTAGTTACAGATAGCCAATATGATACAAAAAGGTACAGAGAGAGAAAGAAGGGGGGGGGGGGGGGCAAGAAAGAGAGATGGCTATAGAGGGGGTGTGTGTGTGTGTGTGAGAGAGAGAGGGCAAGAGAGTGAGGGCTAGAGGGAGAGAGAGAGAGAGGGGGAGGGAGTGCTTTGGCTAGGTTAGGTAAGTGACAACATAAACTCAATGTTGGTAGTAGTAGTAGAATAAAAATCTTTCTCAGATTTCTGTCAGTTGTATGAATCTTGTAAATTGTTTTTAGTTCTATACATTTATCCTGCTTTCAAGCAATTTTCATCGACTTCATATGTAGGCCTACATGTAGTATGTTTTCCCATGCTACTAACAAAGATTTCTACATTTTATGCTTTGATCTGTTCTTTTTTAAATGTGGAAAAATGTAAGACCATATTCACAAAGTTTCATTCCAATATCATTTTTGCTGCTCCATCTAAACATTATCTGAAAACCTCTTAACAGCATCCCCAAATCCTGTTGACTTCACGTGCATATATATATACATGTATGCAGTATTTTTGCAAATAGTAGTGACCATGACTAACTTCTTTTCACTTTAAATCTCATCTTCCAAGGTTTGCTGAGGATTTCAGCCCAGTGTTTAAAGGATGTGACTGCTATTGCTGCACGCACCACACCAAGGCCTATATCAACCATCTACTCAATGTCAACGAACTATTAGCAAGAGTGCTACTCATGAAGTGAGTACAGTGAAACCTGTATATGAAGACCACTCAAGGGAGACAAAAGTGGTCTTTATAAGCCGATGGTCTATGTACATGTTACTTTAGTACATGTTTCAGTGAGAAACATTATTCCAGGGAAACAAAAAATTTCATTATAGACGGGTGGTTTTTACTGTAATAAGTATACAGTATGTACTTGGCTGTTGGGAGAAGGTGAAGGAGAGGAATCTGTGTGCTTGGCAGAAGAGTGTGAACTTAAATTCTGGCCAATCTTTTCTCTCTTTTAAAAAAAAAGCTTTTTCAGATTGAGAATTAAAGAATAAAGAAATGATAAATAGAAGTAATAATTTAGCAATTTACGATGTACAGACTGAAATGTGTTGTAAAGATATACATGTATTCAAAGAAAATTAAAAACTTCTGGAAATGTAGGCTGCATCTGTTGGTCTTGCATGGTTTCTTTGAGCTATTGCTCTCAACATGTTATCCAAAGCACAGAACTCAATTTTAATATTTCTTTTTATTTGAATCATTCTTGTGATATTCTATTGTATGGCCTTTTCTTTATACACCTAAATGTATGATTAGTACACATTTTGTCCCATTCATATTCTCTTTACAGCCACAACTGTCATCACTACTTTGAGTTCTTCCACTCCATCAGAACATCATTAAAAGAGGGAACATTCCAGAAACTGAAGGAAGCCATCAGCAACAGATGACCTTGGTGATCATACAGTAGGTTTCCATGAGTCCATGTGTTTCTGTCAACGGTATAGATATAAATCAGTGTTCAGGATTTCTTAGTGTAGAATTATTAGGTGATCTTACAGGTTTCTCCCAAGGCCACGTACAGCTTTCATCTTAATAGACACAGATCAGCATTCAGGTTATTGTGTCATAGCTTTGCTGACCCCTCTTATGATATTCCATGTGTATGCTGTTTATCCAAGGCCTTCAATAAAATGTAATTAAAAAAAAAGAAACTAGAGACCATCAGAACATTATTAAAAGAAGGAACACTTCAGAAGCTGCAAGAAGCCTTCAGCAACAGATGACGCAGGTGATCATACAGTAGGTTTCTATCAGGCCCATGTAGGGCAGTCATCAGAATAGGGATAGGTCAGCATTCAGGTTATCACTCCCAAGATTTGCTGAAACCTCTTTATGAAGGTCCATTTTCATAATTTTCATTCCAAGCCTCAAGTGAAATGTAATTAAAGAAAAAAAGAAGGTAACCATCACGACATCGATTCCAGAAGAAGTTGACAACAGATGACGTAAGTGATTATACATTAAGTTTTTCACACGTCCATGTAGTGCAGTCATCGAATTAGGGACAGATCAGCTTTCTGGATGTTGTCCTGTAGCAATGCTTGGTGATCATACAATCGATTTCTCACAAGTATGTGTAGGTCAGTCAACATTCATGAAATAGGTACAGATCATCAGTTTGTTAATTTTAAGATTGATTATAAGTTCATTATAAGAAGGGATAGTATTTGGTTCAGAGTTCCATGTTATAACAGGTGTGCCCTGTACTATCGGAGAGCCATGTTAATATCAATGGTCACTTGAGATGATTCATCATTTTTGGGTAAAATGAATGAAAATTTGTCACATGTCACACAGGACATCTTTGTCCCGTATGACGTATATGCCTAATTTCCACTCCCTCACCCTCAAATGAAAAATCAGGTTGCTTTGAGACAGACTACACTGAAGACTTAATTGAGATATTAAATAAATGTGTTTAATGAAAAATCTGTTTAAATATGGCAAGACAATGTTATGTACATTAAATAGAATATTATACTTTACAAAAATACAATTTTATGTTTTTGAATAGGTACAAATTTCAAAAGAATTTTAAAAAACAAACTTAATACATGTCAACCTTGATACATTTTTAATGATACAATTTTAATGAACTCAAATAATAATAGTAATGGTATCTTCTAATGTCAAGTACTTTCATACAGTTCCAAGCATTTGTTTTTTTGTTCTCTCTCTCTTTCTCTCTCTCTCTCTCTCTCTCTCTCTCTCTCTCTCTCTCTCTCTCTATATATATATATATACCTTCAGATCAATAGACCTGCTCACAAATTTATTTAAATTTATTAATGTTTCTTTCCTGGGGACCTAGTAACGAGGTACATGTATTCCATTAACCTGTTATTAATGAATGAACTACAGTACTTGGAATCCAGTTTGCATACATTACTTGTTGCTATGTCTGACAAGCCTCTGACAAGCTTCCAGGTTGTCAACAACTACCTTTGTTTTAAAAGTATGCATAAAATTTGAATATATTTGTGAACAGGTCTATTCATACGGACAATGGTACGACTCAATGAAATTCCTAAAATGTGACAAAGCTTATAATGCAATTAGCTGTAGTCAAACTAAATGAAATTTATAATATACTCCTGGAATTCACCAGTCAAAACTTCATTTGAGTAACTTTACCCCAATGGAATGTATGTCAAATTATGTAACTTCAGAAATGCTTGAATATAGTATCAGTATAGTGAGTATCAATTTTGTACATATTACAAAATTTGTGTGCCTTAATTAGTATTTTTTTTTTTTTTTAATTATGTGAGCTTTGAATACTTGAGTACTTTTCAAACTATCCAGTAGTGAGAATTGTTACTCCCTACCATGAATATATCACTGGTGACATTTGTATACTACAAAAATTTAGAATTTTAAAGATAAAGCTGAGTTCTGTTCATGAGATTGAATTGTGAAAGAGACTGTCTCAAAGCAATTGGGAAAGGTTGATTATATAGCACATTAGAATTGGTATATGCTGTAAGGTTTTGGAATCGCCAAGATGATAGGAAGTTGACACAATCTTGCCGAGAGAATCACATGTACTGAACACAGAAATGTGTATATGGGAGAACACACGAATGTTTGGCCGGAACATTTCAGCTGTTTCTTGTCATATTTTGAATGTGAGGGCATTTGAAGAGCAATCCTTTTCAGGGACATTTCTACTATGATAATCTGCCAAACTAACATAAAACGAATGAGAAAGCTCACAAGTTATTTTTTACCTTTCCCAGAACTCAACCTTCTCTTTAAGCAAATACTATAGCAATTTAGACCACGGCTTGACAGTAACAGGAGTCCAGTTCGAACAGACCCAAAAATTTCACTCTGGACTTTTGAATTTTCTTTGTTTAAATATCAACATGGGTCTTTTTACATATAGCCCCCCCCCCTAAAATGTCCTTCCAAACCCCCAGAAAAAGAATGATTTTGTGTCGAGCCGTAATTAAACCTTTATTTGTGTCGAGCCGTAATTAAACCTTATTTGTTGTGTATGGTAATTCACAGGAAAACGAATAAGGTGTAATACCTCAGTCCTTTAATTACAAAAATATTTAGCATCAGATACAGTGTCTGCTTTTTCTCTTCTCACACAATGAAATAATACCAAAAAATGTCGGTTGTCCAAAGAAAATTTGTAACTACCGGTATATGGCAAATGATTTATTATGCATGTACAAGAATATCTGGAATATAAAGAATAAATTTTATAGACAAACAATGAGCATTATTAAATTTTTCTTTGATATACCCGGTAGTCCATATTGAGTTATGAAACAAACAGAAAGTGGAATGCAGAACAAGCCAAGAAGAAGGTTTTAGATTTTAAAACAGTAAATTTGTAAGAAAACAACTTTAGTTGTAATTCTAGTTCCTAAATGCAAACCATTTCAAAAAAGTTTTTTATTATGTATCAAAAACATTCTTGAGAAATTTATGTGGAATAAAAAAGTGAGTAATCCTTTTATATTAACAAATATACAACATTTTTCAGTGGAGTATTTGACTGCCTCTTAGCATAAATTGTATCTCATTGAAAATTTGACATTTTTGAAACATCACACAACAGTAGTTCATCAGAAATTCAGAAGTCATTGCTCTAATCTTATATTCAATGTACATCAAAATGAAAAATATGGACTAAAGTATGAATATCCAAACATGTTTCACAGTTTATTCCAATAAAATATGGATTGAAATAACTCCTGCATGTAAATTGGGATGCTGACATTCATCTCCACTTTTGACACTTCTTTCAGTTTTATTGAATTTATTGATGAACTTTTTTCATAGTGAGTCTTCTCTTCCTGTAGAAAATTGATGCAGATCGCTCAGTTTTGTCTTTCTTTGGTGCTCTTTTGATGGAGAAGACAGAGAAGAACCAGTCCACAACAGCCCCAAGCACGTCCTTGTGGTCCTCATTTGGAAGAACATACCTTGCATCTCGGAATGCATAGAGTATGAGTAGAATGTAGAAATTGAAGAGGAGGAAGAATAGAGAAAATGTCATAAAAATGAAGTAAAGTGGGCCCAAAGTGGAGTGGGTTTCACTGACATCCATGAATTCCTCATAGCCGCCCTCTAGGAAGAGGAAGACGGTCTGGAAGGAGAAGGCCACATCCTTGAAGTCCAGGACATCTGAGCCGAAGGTCACACAAAACAGAAGTGCAAAGGCAAATAGGAAGATGAACACCATGAGCGTGAAGATGAAGAATTCAGAGCTTATGTTGGAAAACGTGTGATGGACTGTTTGAATGCTGCTGTTGAAGCGAAGGATCTTGGCACAGCGAAGGGTGTTGATAAACACCAGAAAGCCTGTTACAGCCATGAAGGTCTGATCCATGAGCACGGTGAAGAAGAAGGAGGTGAACTTCGAAGGATCCTGGGTGTAGTTCTTCATGGCCTTGGTCAGAGATGTTGCCCAAAGGCAGTAGAATATAGCAGACAGGATAGAGACAATTATTGTCAGCATATTCAGGACGTTCCAGAAGGTGAAATAGTCTATCTTCTTGCGTCTCAATTTCCTGATCTCCAAGCGGATAAGTACAAGGATCACCAAAATGTAGACACTCTGGAGGGCCAGGTTGATTTTGTCCACGACCGTTTCTGTGCTGAATAGCTTGAAAGCATGGAATTCCCCAGTAGAGAATACATTTCCCATGGTGGTAGCCTCAAATAAGGCAGTGCATACACACATCAATCCAGCATCTCCACTGAAGACTGTCCATTCTATGTACAGAGCCCTTGTATATTCGTCCAACCACTTTCGATCCTGGAGTTCCTGAAGTATGCGTACAGTGCTGCGTGCTGTAGAGCCTAAGACCTGGATGTAGCCACCCCTCGTGTACAATCCAACTGTACCCATGTGATAGCTCCCGTGGGCTGATCTTGATGGTGTGAACTTCCAAGGACTATATGACTCACTGACTGGCGCTGATTCTGTATCGTCTTCAAGGAGTTCTGACCATGACATGTTATAAGTCTGTTGGTCAGTATTTTTTTGAGATCGCAGAGTTCCAGTGCAGTTGACAATATGTTGTGTATATTCAGGTGGACTACAGACATCTACAAAATGAAAGAAAATGAGTTCGGCATTTTTCATTCTTATCTGTAGGTAATGGAACATTTTGCATGAAAAAGCTTTATAAAGAACTAACCACACCACCAAAACCAAGCCCAAAAATATAATTGTTGGGAGTAAATCAATTGTTTGTTTTGTACACAAACTATTTGAAGGTCTCAGAGATTCCATTTTGTGTAAAATCTTCCAAAGTTTAGATAAAGTTGTAAGGCAAAAATCTAAATTTCAGTACATATACATTAATACTATTCTGGGCTCTAATAAACCACAAACCACTAAATAATTTGGTGAAAATTCACAAAACTGAACAAAAAGTCCCAGCAAAGGCAAAGTAGACAGTAATATATTTTTTCTATGAAAGAAAAAATATATTATTTTCCAATGTATTATTTCATGATTTCAGCATTGCACACTCTGGATTGTTTTGGTGATTGTTATAGGATAATAAGATGGGATATCTGCAAATGAGAAACTTTATTCTCTCAAAACCTATGATTAACCTGGTGTATGTAAGAACCACACCAAGCCTTTGTATTCTTACCTGGCATAATCCTGACTTGTCTCAGTCTAGCTCGTCCCACTCTGTAGGTGCTTTCATCTCCCAGGAATCCTCTGTTTTCTCCATACAACTCTGGTACGAAGGAGTCCTGTAGGTAGCCATAAACATCATTGATGGAGGAAACCTGATGCACAAAGAATAAAGATAATCTTGAGTCACAAATATATTTTAACTGACTCCAGCACAATTATCACTAAATATTCATAAGTATTAAATGAATAACATCTGCCAAGTGATTGTTATTATTTGGCACTTTCACAAATAAAATACTGTTGAACAAAGGCAAGACATTAATCCACATTTGCCACTCTCCACCTAGGTGTTAAATGGGTACTTGGCAGGATTTATCCCTTGAAATGCACCGTACGCTGATTACGGCCGCCGGAGTTAAAGCCAGGGTAATAATATCCAAAACCCTTTGGAAGCGCATAGGGACGATATATCACAATGTGATATGCGCTATACAAGAATTTATTATTATTATTATTATTATTATTACTATTATTATTACTTTTATTATTATTATCATTATCATTATCATTAACATTATTATTATTGTTATTATTATTATTATTATTATTAATGCATATTTATAAATAGTCTTCTGAGTGCATTATTTGGCTGCTGGGGAAGGAGAAAGCACTCTTCATTACCGAAGGAAAATGTTGAAATGTCAAGTAATAAGCAAATTAAACAATGTATTCCATAAAATTTGGTTCTATTTCAATGTCACATATGCTATCTATTTGTATCATTGTTCCATGTATATGTACCTGTGTTGGTGATTATTGGTCCCCTATACCAACAATGCATTAAAGAAATCATTAACTGATGCTGACATGACTCACATCTTCAAATCCTGCAGTGAATGCATCACTCATGGATTGGTGAAGCATGTAGGTGTTCGGATCCCTCTGGAAGTGGGCCACTTCCAAGGCCAAGACCACCAGCAGAATCTGGCCCAGGAGCTCCTTCAGCATCTTGCACATCTTGGCTTCTGCTAGCCGGCGTTCTCTGGCCTGATTGACAGTCTCAAGAGGGGGTGGCTGGTAGTAGCGGGTCATTGTGTGCCGTCGACCTCTCCCTTTGGCATGTGGTGTGGTCATGAAAATGCCTGTTGATTGATGTATTAGGAGCCAATATTCTCATAGGAGTACATGTACCAACTTGTAGCATTATACATTGATGATATGACATATAAAAATGTCTAAAAAATCCTTTAAAAACATTTAGAGGAAATTGCAGGATATATCGGGCAAGCTTTTCCATCTGTTCTAAGCCAAAGAGGAGGATTTCTTGTCTTTTATTTCGAATTTTTAATTTTTTATTTCGATATGGGGACATCATAACTAATCTTCACTCTTCTTGCAGAAAAAGCTTACATATACATGTATCTTTGTTTCCATAGACTACGTACACTTTGATCTTCATTCTACATTGAATATAAAATTTGGCTTACTACTGAGCATTTACTGAGCGTATTAGAATCCAGTGTGATCTGTGAGTTCTCGAAGCCCAAAAAGAATCAAAATGGAGATGTAATAGAGCTTAAAATGAGGCAACTGCCTGAAATCTGGCTTTTCTCAGGAATACTTGCCTGTGGCTGAATCTGTGAAGAGGTCCACACCGACATCGTCATCCTCATGTTTTTTCCAGATGATGGCAAAAAATGCAGCCACCAGGATGACCTTACCAGGCTGCAGGACGAATATACTCTGAAGCAATGCCACTACCATACTGACCAGCCAGTCAACGGAGGTCTGGAGGCCATAGCTAAGACCATAGAGGATGACTAGGTAGCCACAAGTCAGGTTAGTGACCACTACGAAGAACCAGCCAACAAAGACAAACCACCATGGCAGGCATCCTCGTCCCTGACAGCAGTTGCTTTTGTCTTCGTCTTCAGTTGCAGCATGACCTTTCTCTTCCTCAGGTAGATATTCATACCAGCCATGGACTTTGAGAGTCTCTTCCAGTTTCCGTAGAGCCTAGCAGAGAATACGCATATCTATTAATACTTGAGAGGAAACATTCCAACAAGAAGAGATTCTTCTAACGTTGAGCAAAATATTTTCCATACTATATTTTCCCTTGATTATGAATACGGCATTGTGAAGTAATGAAGTTACTTCATGCAAATATTTCAGTATAAAATTTTCCCACTTTCCCCACTAATACACAAATCTTTGTGCTTTCAAATAAAATTTGAAGAAGTGAAGGTACAAAAAATTGAAAATACAACAACTTTCTGATCTCTGATTAAGCAGTCTGGATTAAATTCAATGAAAGTACCAATTTCATCACAAGTGCATTATAATTACCATTTAGTTGGTCCTTATTACTTTAGACATGAGTTAAGAAAGATTTTTGTCCAATAATGCAATGCAAGCTTCAAGTATGAGTTTATCATGAAATTTAACTTGGTATATTATTACGATTTGCACTAATGATACAATTACCTTTTCTTTCTCTTTTCACTTCAGCAGTTATCACATCAACATTTTAGTTTTCGCCTTAACCACTTAATTGAAAATGTAAGTTGAACTTCTAAAAATATTATGTCTCACCATTAGTACAATCCTCCTAAAATCTGTAAAAATAAAATTAAGTACAGGGATACAGTAAAGACATGAATGATATGCAAAGTGTCTTAAACAGTGGAGGTGTCATAGCACTCCAAATTACCTTCTTCCTATCTTCCTCACTTCTGAAGTAACCTTCTGGTGCATTGTTGATTTCTTCGTACATCTTGTTGATTTGGTGATGAAGGTAGTCTTCATGTCGCATGAAGAAGGGAGGTCCATTCTCTAGATTGGTTGCTTCAGGATTCAAAGATTTTGGTCGAGAGTCAGAAGATGAAAGGACTCCAGGGGATGCTGTTCCATGTGTCATGCCATCTTCTGAGGTCGCATCATTATGGTTGACACCTTTATAGCACGGCCTTAGGCAGCAACATGGAGGCAGTTTCTTTGTAGTATTGACATGGATACTACTAACAGACAAACCTGCTGTCGAATCTCTGCCAAAGGAATGAGAAAGAGATTGCATCTGACTTTCAATGTCGTGTTCAAGGTTTGTGTTTTCAGAGTGCTTGTTCAATTTATCAGGAAGTGTCACTTGGTATTCTATGGCGACAGGACAGGCTATTCTCTCAGGAGATTGTACTTCTGATGGCTTCTGCTGAAAGTGGTTTTGACCTCCATCTCCGCCATGATGAGGCACACCGCTGTCATCTGAAGCTATTGAAGCAGCTGTAGCAACTGATTTTGTGAATAGCTCACTTTTGGTTTTATTTGTACCTGACCTGTCTTCTTTCCTCTCAACGACAATCTCAACAGACTTGTCACCCTTTGGATGATGCCTGCTTCTGGCATTACGAAAGATTTCTAATATCAGCAGATTCCCTGGCAACACCAGAAGTCCACTTTCAATGCCAACCAGGATGTCGAACCATGTCACACGGATTGTGCCCATCCCAATCTCCTGTGACATATCTGGAGCTTTTGAGTCGCCCACGTCAACATCCTCAGGAGCAATGCCAAAGAACATAATGCTTGCCAACATGGACATCATGAGGAGAGTGAAGCAGCAGGTGACACGCTGCAGCCGAGTGAAGTTGCTGTTGGGTGGCCTGGTGAAGATGGACACCCACAGGTGGTGGTCTTTCATGTCACGCAGGAGTCGAGTGATGAATAGGTGCTGAAACTGGCGCAGATCCTCAGTAGTGGCTACAGGGAAGGTCTTGTCTACTATGCACTCTCCTAGATCCACTGCCAGCCAGGTATGACAGAGGAAGTACCATAGTCGATGTGTCTGCAGATCATGCACCAGGATACGGTTGAGGTGCCTGTATAACAAGAATCAATATAAACTTTACTGAATCTATGTTGCATTGTTCCATTGTGCATGGAAGCACAAAGTTGGAAGTTTAAATGCACTCTAAGCAACTTAAAAAGATTAGACTAGCTGAAGTACCAATATGCCCTCACATAGAAACAGATGCTCACAGAACCAAAATCAGACTTAGGTTCTGTGTGTGGGTTATATGTTATTTGTTTTCTTCATATTATGTTCACCCATAACATGTAAAATGCAGGGGAAAATTTCATAGGGTTGCTTTCATCCATACTGGCTTTACACAATTACTTTTTTTTTGGGGGGGGGGAGGGGGTGATTGGTCCTCATTACAATGTCTTGATAGATATAGTGTACTTAGAGCCTCACCATTCAGGTTTGTTTCCAGAGTTATCATGCCACACCCTCAGAGCTGTCAGCTCCTCCAGGGAACCATGTGTGGCCAACACAAAGGAATCTACCCCTCCCCTCTGTAGAATCTTGCGCTTTCCTTCAGTGGCAAGCACATGAGGTTCACTAGACCCAGCAGTCCCGTACATGATGATGGTGGCAACGGCAGTTGTACCTGCCCCACGGCGCATCCCTGTGAAGATGGTCACATGGTACTTGTACTGAGCTTCTGGGTTGTTGTCGCCCAAGAAGATCACCCGAGCCTGTTCAAAGAAACAGACAATGATGACCTTGAAAATCATTAGCCTAATTGGTCTCTGTGAGGTACATAATATCTACTACTCAATGAAGATATCATTAAAGGAGAATGAAACCCTGAGGAAAAATCAATTTTAATGAAAAGAGAGGATAGAGGGAAGCAATTTTTAAAAAGTTCTGTCAAAATCGGGTACGCAATGAGAAAGTTATGAAAGTTTGAAAAGTCTCAATTTACTTTCTATGGCGATCCTCAAATTGACAATGTTGCTTAAAACTGCCAGGTTTAGTACCACAACTCTCATTATGTTTTGTACATAAAATTTCATATTTTCTTCACTATCTCTAAAGATGCTGCTTGTCATTCTTGAACTCAACGTATGTTGTGTCAAATACATTTTCCCGTGATATATTTTGAGCTAAGAATGAGACAAGCTGCACCTTGAGATATAATGGGGAAAATATGAAATTTTGTGTACAAAACATATGGAGAGTTGTATTACTAAACCTGTCACTTTGAAGCAACATTGCCAATTTGAGGATCGCCATAGAAAGTAAATTGAGACTTCAAAATTTCATAACTTTCTCATTTTGTAACCGATTTTGATGGAACTTTTTAAAAATTGCTTCTCTCTATCCACTCTTTTCATTAAAATTGATTTTTCCCCAGGGTTTCATTCTCCTTTAATGGTGTTTAATAGATCAACATAAACTTGGGGTGGTATTTTGAACTTCTTTTTAGTGAGAGGTATGTTAATTAATTGTCATGACACATCTAAATGAGGTCAGCTACTAGTCAAGTTTTTTTTACTAAAATACAAAACCTCTTAGCACTTGATGAACATTGGTGGGGATGGAAAATTGTCTCTGTATGACAGATTTTTTTTTTTTTTTAGGGGGGAGGGCGGGTTCTGTGCACTAAAAAAAATTGCCCCTTGCAATATGACTCTGTGATATAGTAGTGTTATATACCTGTTCTTCAGCTCTTCTGTCCCGTCTGTTAGCCCAGACTGCAACCAAGACATACAGTGCAAACACTGCCCCCACTGTGATAGCAGTTACTGGATTCTCTAGTATCTTTGCAAAGAGGACTGCATCTTTGATGAAGTTGACTGTGTTGGGAAGAACAACAAAGCCAGCTGCAAAGTGGGAGAGGTGGTTACACTGGCAGTGGGTAAGGGTGTGGGATGTCAGAGGTCCAACCTGTCATTTCAGGGATAGAGAAAAACGGTCACTTTTTACAGCATGCTATCAGTTGAGGGGGGGGGGGGGGGGAGATATTTTAAAAATAACATAATGACTTTTCATACATTAGTTTGGAAATTGGTACTGTAAAATAGGGTCAATAGGAACACTTGGGTGAATAAGAACAAAACTTGGAAAAGTGTTTTCTATCTCAGTGAATGCTGCTCACCCCTTTCACTTCGTTTTATTGATAGGTAAACCAATGAAAAGGGTGGGTCTTCATCATTCCTAGGGAGAAAGAAGTTGTCAAAACACTTATCCAATTGTCATTCCTATTGACCATATTGTACCTGTTCATTCTGGTTTTCATTATTTTAGTAGTAATTTGAAACAAAAAATAATTTATAATACATTTTTTCCAGAAAGGTTTTTGTAAAATTGCCAGTAGATTTTAAACAAATATAGTTATCAGGGAGGTGTTTCATAAAGCTGTTCGTAAAGTTACGAACGACTTTACGCACGAATGGTACCTGTTCTTGGGTGCTAATCAGATTCTCAATCATTTTGATTCCCATCAGCTAAAGTTGAAATCCAATCTTTGTGGATTAAAATTCTTGCTGTTAAACAAGCATCCGAATGCAAAGTTTATTATTTGTCAAAATTGATTAGGGTTATTGGAAATGCAGTCCCACATGTTAAAACACCAGGGAAAATCAGGGATATCTCATTTAGCACAAGAACATATCACCAGTCGTGCGTAAAGTCGTTCGTAACTTATGAACAGCTTTATGAAACACCCCCCTGGACTCCATTTTCATGGCAATATACTCACTTTGCAGCCTGAGGTGTCCCACATCTCCTCCTCTGTATTCCAGTAAACACACTGAGTTCCAAAGGCATAAACAGCAATATCAGAATGATTCACTAGCTCCCAGCCACTCAGAACCAGACCATAGTCACCTGCGACCCCTATCTCACTAAATGGAATGATCCACAGGTAAGGGTTGCCTGTTATGTTGCTGGTGTCGTTCCATGCTGATACAGGGGGGTCAGCTGCTGCAGGAAATGAAGTATTCAAATGGTTGTATTCATTCCTGCAGTAAAGGAGCTGTTCATTCTAATGCCCTTACTGGTGAGAGACAGGTAGAGTTCTGCAAGGGGCTCGTGCAAGGAAAGGTTGTATACAAGAATTTCAATCACCACATATGCCATCTGTGATGTGAGATTAAAGCGGTAATTGATCTCTCCACTCTCTGTGATGGTGGCAGCCTGAAGTTTCTGAAGCTTAGGATTCCCGTTTTCGATGAAAATGTCAATGTGGTTGGTTAGGTTAGTGAGTGTCAGCTTGGTGTGCTTGTTTCCTTCACTCAGCTCCAGTTCAAGACTGCTCACCTGGCTTGTGATGGTGATCTCATCCACAGATGCCCAAGCAAATGGATTATGGTTATAACTGTTCATCTGGCAAGAAAAAAAAAAGGAGCATAAAATACTGATGACACAAGGACTTTGATTTAAGTTTTCCAGATTTTGTTATCAGTTTTATGACTGTACTCTCAATTCAGTCTTGTCAATGCACCTTTTTTTTTTTAAATGCAGTGTCAAATGGCAAATTAAAACTAGATAAATGCAACTGCATTTTGCAATATGCCTCTGCCTATGTGCAGATAATGACCTTGTGATCTTTGACATCTGATCTCTGAACTGACTATGATTGTAATTATCCATCTGTTATAGACAGAAATAGAGTAGGGGTAAATGAATATTGGTTGTGGATGTACAAGAAATTTGAATTTTATTTTGCCAGATGTTGTTATCCAATGCTGTTAACTACTCTCCAGTCAGTGTAAAAATGAACTGTTTTTCACTAAGTGTCTGATGATAAAGTAAAACTGGATACATGCAAAGTACAAATCCACTATGCCACTGCCTTTGTTCAAATAATATGAACCTGTAACACATGTTCCCTAAAAATGAAATCTAATACCATTACCAGTTCATGTTTTCATGCTTGTACATACAGCCCTGAAAAAAAAAAAATAGACCAGCTACATGGCAAGTGTTGGCTATAACAGTAATTGAATTTTCAGAATGATTCTACTAGCTAACTCATAATGAGTGGATGAATACTCCCCAAAACAATTAGCCCATGCAATAACTAAAATCCCTTGGACAATTACTGCCAGGGTAATTACCCCTAGGACAATTAATCCTGGACCATTATCGATAAAGGACAATTACATCTCAGGGCACCCCCAACCGATAGATACTTTAGAACAACTAACATAATGCAAATATCCTAGAGGCTCACTATCCTCAGTGATATTCTCCAGGGGTAGGGGTTGTGGAGTAAATGTCCTGACAGAAGTGATTTGGGGATAATCATCCAGGAGGTATGCCTGCCTGATTGTCTGGTTGTCCTCTGGAGGCAGTTTGTGCAGTTCTTGGTGGAAAATGGCTACATCTGATGATAGCAGCCATGCCTTGTGGCATGCTGTCCCCAATGTTTTGCATATTTTCTCCTCACAGCAGCTTATTTATGTTACAAGAATTTTTTCTTGTTTGATAACATTATTTTTGTAATACCTTTAATTTCTATGTCACACACAATGGTGCTCAGACCAAGAGAAGTAACACTTGACATTCATCCTTACAACCATTTATAGTCTAGTAGGTGGTCTAAAACTCTTTCTCATAGGAAAGACAAAGGGGGGGGGGGGGGGGGGGGGGGGGTCATTGTATGGGAAATTTTATCTGGGACAACCTGTCCTGGCTGTGGTCAGTCATCCTAGTGGTAACTGTCCTGGGGTAATTTATTCTAGTTTATAGTAGTAGTCCATTAATCATGAATTTGCTGTTGATAATCATTTTCCTACTTCCATAGACATTGGACTCAACACTACTCATATACCCCTAAATGGAGCTGGGCCGGTTTAAATAAAACTTGTTATCAATAACAAGTTACAATAATTGTTATAAGTTACTGAAATCCTTGAATCTGATTGGCTGAGAGTGAATTTGCCATAGAAATGAGGCAGTTGTTATTGATAACAAGTTTTATGAAATGGGGCCCTGACCTAATAATTTTTCCAGGGCTGTATAAGAGCCAAGTATGGTTGAAATAATACCTTTGTAACAAAAATAGAATGGACAAGATGGACAGCCTGATAACACAATGCTTATTACATGATTGAGCCAAGTTTGGTCAAAATATATTTTCATGTCATCAAGATAAAACTAGAATACCAGTGAAGGTGATTAATACCCCTGCCCCAATGTGTGCCAAATTTCCTGAGCATTGCTCCAAAAATGAGGAAGTGGTTTGATCTGCAATATTTTCCCGTTTTATTGCCATATGTCGTTACCATGGCAAACCAGTTTGCCACATATTTGCCACATATTGAAACAATATGTCTTGCACATCTTTACCACAAGACCAATGTGTGTGCCAAATTTCATGAGCATTGCTCGAAAAATGGGGAAGTAGTTCGATGCGCAAGATTTCAACCTGATTTATTGCCATAATATGCCGTTACCATGGCAATGCAGTTTCCAACACATTCAAAAGATATGTCTTGCACATCTCCATCCCAATACAAATGTGTGTGCCAAATTTCATGAGCATTGCTCGAAAAATGAGGAAGTAGTTCGATGCGCAAGATTTCAACCTGATTAATTGCCATATGTCGTTACCATGGCAACGTAGTTTCCGACACATTCAAAAAATATATGTCTTGCACATCTTCATCCCAAGACCAATGAGTGTGGCGAATTTCATGAGCATTGCTCAAAAAATGAGGAAGTAGTTCGGTGCGCAAGATTTGCAACAGACCGACCGACGGACCGACCGCCCGACCAACCATACACTGATTTCTATATACCCCCTTCAAACTTCATTTGGTGGGGGTAAGATATTTCCTCTGAATATTTTAAACTGATGTGACCCACTGTCATTTGACCTTTTAAACTCCAAATAGAATATGTTCATTCTGTTCACACACACTGCAATGATTTTTAAATTACCACCCCCCCAAAAAAAAAATAAAACAAAAACAAAAAACCACAAAACAACAAAACAACAAAACAACAACATCAAACTAACAAGCAAATTGAAAAAAAAACCCCTGACATTTGCTTTATTACCCCTTTCGAGACAATTAACCACATTTTGTGGTTTGGCCTAATAACTTTTGATTCAGAGCTATAAAAAATATAGGCCTACCAAATGCATGAGTAGAAAGAGCAAAAATTTCTGCACTATGTCCATTTTTTGTTGCATGACCATATTGCGTTTTATGTCAGGAATTTCTTCAATTGGCAACACAATGAGAGGTTCAAATTCATTGTTTTATATCAAAATCTGCAATTTTTTTCAACTTATCAAAATATGTAAACATATATTGTTTTCAAAGAAATTACACCTTATTAGAACCATGTAGCACTAAAATAAAAATATTATTGTTGCCAATTTGAAGAACAAAATGTCATCAATTTAGCCCTTAAATAATTCCTGTCCTGAAAGAGTTAAAATGAGTGAGGAATTCCCCTACACACTGAAGGGGATTCCCCATGACGATCACAGACTGGTATCATATCTTACTTGTAATTCTAATACAAACATACATCACACATGTTGTGTTATGTGCTTATTCTGCTTGTATTTGTGGGGAATTCCATACAACTGTAAAACGGTATATACGTACATGTACATGCCTGAATTGCATACAGTACAATAAGGCCTTTTCCTTGGGGAGTATATCTATTTTATATATTTCCAGCAAAAACAAGTACTACATCAAACAATGGATCAGTGCAGCACAGGAGGAGGAAATTATGCAAATTTACTTCCAGAGTGTTCAATATGCTTTGACATAATGCGTGGTGCCAGATTGTTGAACTGTGGTCATACCTACTGCCAAGGTTGCCTGGAAAGGCAAGTGGCTAGCAGCCCTGCACCACACAGATTGTTAACATGTCCTGAATGCCGTGATGAAATGCTTCTAGGAGAGGATGGTGTGAATGGTCTCAAAAGGAATTTCAGCCTTCAAACTATCATTGACAAGTATGACAACATGACACTTTCTCAGGCTGAGGAGACTACGGGTCAAGCTGCAACTGAGCAAACTCCTACAGAAGAGAAGTACACAGTCAAATGTGGGAGACATACAAACGAGGTAGCATATTTCATTTGTGAGACATGTCATAATACACTGATCTGCAGGATATGTACAGAAGAGGGTCATTTTCAGCACCACTTTGTTAGCATCAGAGGCAAAAGTGAAGGACTTAAAGCCTTATTAATGGAAAATATTGCAGAGCACCAAAAGCTGACAGCACAAGTGATTGGGAAAGACCAGACAGCAGCTATAGATTCAATTGCATACAACACTAGGCGCCTAGAGGATGAAGTAAAGCAAACTGCAGCAAAGAAGATCCTTGCCATTCAGAAAGAAAGAGACAAACTTATTGGTCTGGTCCAACATATTGGGCAACTAATGGAAGAAAGGACAAACAACATGCACTACAATGAAAACCCCATTGATGCTATCGCTGAAATGGTGGTTCGAGATAACGAGTATGAAATCACAGCTGGTTATGATGAAGCAATGGAGCGTTTGAAGGTGTCACTCACTGAAATGAAAGAAAAGATGAGCTCCAGCATCTTGCCTGATGTGGCAAAGTGTCTGTCATTCAAAGAAGAGGGTTGCACATCTACAGATACCAAACTCTGCGATTTGGTTCTGTCCAATATGTGTTGGAAGCCTGCAACGACATATGTTGACATTAGAGGGATAGGAAACATACTAGCCTTCTCCTGTGGTCCCATGGGGGACTGGTATGTACTTTCATCATCAGGGAGTAGTGGGCAAGCAAGAGGAGAGGAGAAATGTGTCACCCTGAGGCAGTTGTCAAATGACGGACATTGCAAAATGACAACAACTTTGAGTCTAAAAGCAAAACCATTGGACATTCTCTTCACAAAATCTGGCAAATTGTGTATCTTATGTCTCCTTCACAATGAATTGTGTCTGGCCATTGTCCAAAGTCTTTCAAAGAAAACTATGATGAAACCTCTTCAAGTGAAGAATGTGATGAATGACACCTTGAAGGTAACTGCTAATCCCCGTGACCAACTGTGTGTTCCAGATACGAACAGTTGTGGCATCTGGAAAATCAATGCAAACAGTGCAAAGGGAAAAGAGTTCAGCATGGATGAATTCTCTCATCCTGTGAATGCTGCTAGCTGTGCTACAACCATCTACTGTATCACTGCTGAGAAGAAAATTGTCCAGAGACAGGAATTCCCAGGTAGCGTTCCAACTGTATGTGAACATAACATCAAATCTGGAGAGCCAGTCCAACTGTTAGTTGATCCCAAGACCTGCACACTCTTGGTAGTCCATCAAAGAGTGAGTAACACATCAAACTTTGAGCTCAGCATCCACCCACTTGGAAGCTCCAAACCTGTCGTAGACCCCATCAAGCAAAACTGGGTTCCATCAGTTATGAAGGTGGACATCACACAGAGTGGGAACCTTGCCGTGCTTCTAGCAAAGGAACAGAATGGCATGATTGTGGAGTACAAACGTGAAAATCTGCCATCTCTTCATGAAATTCCAGGCCTCCTCTCACAGGAATAAAAGGTAAGTTAATTACATGTAAATTACAACGTGTAAGTCATGTAATGAGAAATCAGCCACAGGCAAAATAAGATGAATTATTTTCATCTCCATATTCTGTCTAGCTTCCCAAATCACTTAGACTACACTTGCTATATCGCAATTTCTACATGATAAAAACTACTTAACTTAATTCACAGATAATTTTAAAACCAGTATAAAAATCATGTATCAAATGATACAGCCGATTGATGACAGCATGCTAGCGAATATACTGTATGAAACTTTCGCGAATTTCGCGAGTGGTTGAGATTCGTGAAAGTTTCATGTTGAGAAAGAATCATATCACGATTGAAAGAACCTAAAAATATTGCAATTTGCAAAAGTTTCTTGCTGCAAAATTGGCTGTCATTAACAATTCGTGAAAGTTTCTGGTTTTACAGTTTGATGTCTGCTCACCTCTTAAAGGGCAATCCAACCTTGGTAATAGAATGATTTGTGTGAAAGTGGAAAACTGAGAAAAACAGGATAATGAAAGTTTGAAGAAATCGGATAATAAGAGAGTTATGGATTTTGAAATATGTAATCACTAAATCTATGCGAATCTCAAATTAGCATTTTGGTGGTTGATTGTGACATATTGGCGGTCAACTCTCCTGTTTGTCGTACACTAAAATATTTATTTGCGGTTCTCTCCTAAGTGCCCTTTCCCTCAGGGCAGCACTCAAAATATATTGTAGATAGCATATTGTTATAGGTCAACAGAAAAAGATTCTACGGAGTTTGAGTCATTTTGTGTGCTGGAGCAAATGGGGCAGTTGTCCGCCACGACATCACTGTGACAATTTGAAACTCCTTTGTGTACAGTGATTACCAGTTTCCAAAAATTTATAACTTCCTTATTGCTTTTCAGATTTTTTCAAACTTTCACCAATATGCCCTTTCTTTCAGAACTTGCCATTTTGTTTGGATTACCTTTTAACCAACCCACCAAGATAGCAGGTTGAGGATAGGATGTACCTCGATGGTGTTACAAAGAAAAAAAAAAAATTGCTGTAATTCAACCAACATTGTGCCACATATACTTAGTAAGCCTTGGGGGGGAGGGGGGTGTAAGCAACTATCGTATACAAAAAATATTTCATAATGAATCAGCAATCTACTAATATTGCGAGGAATAAATTATTGTAAAAAATTGTGGGTAAATTTTGATACTCTGGTAAGCAAAATATTTGAACACTCATTTACAAATTAATTTAGATGATGACAGTAAACTTCAAAAGTACAATTTGACTTTGTCTAACTCAAGCTGGAATTATCAGGTATACTTCTTTTTTATTTGATAAGTAACATATATGAGAAAAAGAATACCTGTAAACATATGAGAAAAAGAATACCTGTAAACATATGAGAAAAAGAATACCTGGATCATACCCATTTTTGAAAGTGTGAGGTAGAAGCTATTAGTTCAAAACATGTGGAAATCAGCAATATAACAATCTTACATTATAGTGATTTAGGACTGCAGAGAATGTGTGTTTGTTTCTATATGATGTCAGGTATTAAAAAGTTGATTTTTTTTTTCTAATGAATTCATCATCTCCTTCATTCACTTCAACTTTATTTGATGAGATTGACTGCAATGTATTCTCAGCATACATCTATTCAATTAAGCCCCTTTAAAATCTAGATGTTACAGACTGTCTCATGAATCAGTGATGTAATAGTACTACAGTGGAAACTCAGTATAAAGAAGTGTGATATAACAATATTCCTGATACAACAAGGTAATATTCTGGTCCCAGCTCTCAACCTCGCTTAAGTCGACGTCGCATGTGTCGAATAGTCGCTTCAGTCGATGAAAAAAAAAAGTCCCAATTTATCCTCATAGACTTACGTGTGTTAATTCTATGAATAAGTCGATGTTTGTAAGTCGATTAATCGCCTATGTCGATCAAGTTCTCAGAACCGTTCAAAAACATAACATTAAATTCACACCGCCCAAGTCGAATGTGTAACCAATCACTGTCAAAAGCATCACAAACACCGATCGATTTTATTTATCGACTCCAGACTTGCTGGCGCGCGACGCGTGCTCATCTCCGCTCTCTCTCTCTCTCTCTCTCTCTCCCTTATCCTTGGCCTTCGATAAGATCTCCCTTCAAACCTCTTCGATCGTGGCTTGATGTATATTGGCAACAACTCTCGATCTCAAAATAGAGACTTCATTTATACTCTGTAATTTTGTAAGAAATTGCCGGTTGAAAATCCAGTCATTACAGCACACCGATGTGCTAGCTAGCTGGGTCAGATTATTGGCCGCAATATACCACAGTATAGCCTGAGTTGGGAAGGGTTTCCATCACTGGCACGAACTTCTTTCGGCAAATTAACTCATAAGAAAACTCAGGCACAGAAATTATTGAACGTTCTTCGAAAGTGCCGAAACAACAAGTATGAGTAAATCCCATAAATAAAATCGTTGTGATTGGTTCAATATCGGCAAGAAGTTCATTCATGCTTTGTATTGCAACCACAGAGCTCTAAGGAAAAACCATAGAGATCAGTGATTGTAACTGAATGAATAAACATTTGGCGCGAAAACTAGCGTATGTTCTGCGCATGTGCAGGTCAATCGCTGGAAACACTACAGCGCTGTGATTAATCCAATATCGGCAAGTTTGGTTTAACTTCACATAGCAATTCATGAGGAAAACACCCTTCTTAAACTGCACCCCACTTGGCCACTACAAGTGGGGTGAAAGTTGACTAGATTTTATGGCTGCATGAATGGTGGTGTAATGCTTATCACAGAGAGAGTCCACTTAATCTCCAGTGTAAACAAAAGTTTGCCAGCCCTACAGTGACAACCTTGATGTAGAGCTGGCACTATATTTTACTAGTCTTATTCGCAGTCTTATATAGGTTGAGATATGCATGTGCATTGTGTATTGCCGGGGTAGGCCTTTAGATTTGCTGTTAAAAGATATAGGCCTATATTCATTTCCTAATATCTACTAGCAGCTGGATTTTTAAACATGACAGTGCGCACATGTAATAATATTGATGAGATAAAATGTATATGAAATGAATGATCTGACGAAAGAGAGGTTTCAATTTCCTCTTTTTCTTTATATTTTGATCGCTCTGCTTAGTGATCTCAAAATTTCTGCTCATTGTCTCGGGTTTTTATTGGTTTGGTTGGGTTTTTTTTTTTTTTTCTTAATGTGTGTTTGTTTTGTTTCTTGGATTATTTTCTCCTCTTTATGGGCAGGGCTAGTGCTGGTATAGTGCTAATGCAAGGACCCTTTTTTCAATGATAGTATCAAATGGTTATGTGTTATACCTTGTAATGTATTGTGATATGTAAACTTGAATTCTTACAATTTCTTCCAGTGATATGAAACCATCACAAAACTCAGTCTACACGACGAATGTGGAAGAAAGCGGTCTATAACACCAGACTGCAAAGTGGGGTATTGGAGGCTGGACCGCACCGAAAATTCATTTTGCCATTTAAAAGTCGGGGGATTCTGGCAGAAATAGTCTTTGTAACAAGCGGTAATACATCTCCACTACACAGAATGCTAAGTTGTTCGCTCCGCGAGCCCGGCACGGGCACGGGCAGTAACGATCGGGTCAGTTGTAAAACTGAGTTCGTCGATGTTGTTTGACACACTTCTCACTACCATCTCTCCGGTCTGATAGTATTATTAAGGCAATAATTTCTTTGCATAAGAAATATCGTATAATTATGTCGTCCTCCTTTCATCATGTATCAATTTAATATGATGATGAGAAATGTGTCGCCAGTGAGGGAACAACGAAACGCTCTTTCATATTCAATACCTTTTCATTAATCTTACTATAATAGTCCTTGATTACATGTATATAATTCTATAATAAATTTGACAATCATCGTCTATACCCGCCTACTCTACGCTATCTCTTCTTTTTCGAAATTGATCACGCAAAGAACCCCATACTACAAGAAGAACAATCAATCAACTACTCCAGCTTAAATTCTTACGATTTCTTCCAATGATATGAAACCATCACAAAACTCAGTCTACACGACGAATGTGGAAGAAAGCGGTCTATAACACCAGACTGCAAAGTGGGGTATTGGAGGCTGGACCGCACCGAAAATTCATTTTGCCATTTAAAAGTCGGGGAATTCTGGCAGAAATAGTCTTTGTCACAAGCGGTAATACATCTCCACTACACAGAATGCTAAGTTGTTCGCTCCGCGAGCCCAGCTCGGGCATGAGCAGTAACGATCGGGTCAGTTGTAAAACTGAGTTCGTCGATGTTGTTTGACACACTTCTCACTACCATCTCTCCAGTCTGATAGTATTATTAAGGCAATAATTTCTTTGCAAAAGAAATATAGTATAATTATGTCATCCTCCTTTCATCATGTATCAATTTAATATGATGATGAGAAATGTGTCGCCAGTGAGGGAACAACGAAACGCTCTTTCATATTCAATACCTTTTCATTAATCTTACTATAATAGTCCTTGATTACATGTATATAATTCTATAATAAATTTGACAATCATCGTCTATACCCGCCTACTCTACGCTATCTCTTCTTTTTCGAAATTGATCACGCAAAGAACCCCATACTACAAGAAGAACAATCAATCAACTACTCCAGCTTGAATTCTTACGATTTCTTCCAATGATATGAAACCATCACAAAACTCAGTCTACACGACGAATGTGGAAGAAAGCGGTCTATAACACCAGACTGCAAAGTGGGGTATTGGAGGCTGGATCGCACCAAAAATTCATTTTGCCATTTAAAAGTCGGGGAATTCTGGCAGAAATAGTCTTTGTCACAAGCGGTAATACATCTCCACTACACAGAATGCTAAGTTGTTCGCTCCGCGAGCCCAGCTCGGGCATGAGCAGTAACGATCGGGTCAGTTGTAAAACTGAGTTCGTCGATGTTGTTTGACACACTTCTCACTACCATCTCTCCAGTCTGATAGTATTATTAAGGCAATAATTTCTTTGCAAAAGAAATATAGTATAATTATGTCATCCTCCTTTCATCATGTATCAATTTAATATGATGATGAGAAATGTGTCGCCAGTGAGGGAACAACGAAACGCTCTTTCATATTCAATACCTTTTCATTAATCTTACTATAATAGTCCTTGATTACATGTATATAATTCTATAATAAATTTGACAATCATCGTCTATACCCGCCTACTCTACGCTATCTCTTCTTTTTCGAAATTGATCACGCAAAGAACCCCATACTACAAGAAGAACAATCAATCAACTACTCCAGCTTGAATTCTTACGATTTCTTCCAATGATATGAAACCATCACAAAACTCAGTCTACACGACGAATGTGGAAGAAAGCGGTCTATAACACCAGACTGCAAAGTGGGGTATTGGAGGCTGGATCGCACCGAAAATTCATTTTGCCATTTAAAAGTCGGGGAATTCTGGCAGAAATAGTCTTTGTCACAGGCGGTAATACATTTCCACTACACAGAATGCTAGTTGTTCGCTTCGCGATTCACGGAGCCTAGCCCGGCACGGGCATGAGCAGTAACGATTGGGTTAGTTGTAAAACTGAGTTCGTCATGTTGTTTGACCAGGGAAATGTAACTAGAACAAAAATTACCACACCGTTTTGATCAATGGATCGAGTCTAAGGGTTTCATGCAAAACTCAAGCCCAAGGCCCATTCTTCTAGTTCTACCAGCCCCTATATAGACATGCTGGACCAGACGTTTCCGTTGATACTGTAAGTCTCACTCATTGACGATGATAGAGTCTAACACGCAATTGGACAACATTACTAGCAACTTCAAATTTTCCGTAGAAGGAACTCCACAAACACCAATACTGCTTTCAAATCATCGACTTCACAAATAGTGGGTTCAAACGCTAATTATTCTCCGCAAAAATAATTTCTATCAAGTATCACGAAAATCGGTAGGTTGTTTGTTTTACAACGGGCATAGTAGAGGGGGGTAAAATCCTACTATACGACGGACCGGGTATTTTCGGCCAGTAGGGGATTTCGGCCGCTCCGTATAGTTAAATCACACTGTAAAGTACAGTACGTACGTATACCAAAGCAAAGTCACAGATGAACCGCAGCACTAGCAATGGAAGAAGTATACATAAATGTCACATTTTAGCGATGAAATCGGCGGTCTATAAGGATAATGGTTTCAAAAATTCACTATTTCAAGAAATTTTCGATCGGGATTTTTGGTGCGTTTGCAAGCTCTAAAGTGCAGTCACAAATAAATCAATGTAGAACACGAAATGTCTAGAAATGTCGGTTTCTATATTTCGGCCGGAGTGCTCCCCAGGTGCTGTGGGTGGGACGCAGACCCCGACGCAGACTCGGGTTGATGGGATTTTGATAAGCGGGCAAATAGCTTCCGAGCATGCCGATCGAGACAACGAAAATAGAAATGATCTAGTAACAATATTGGCTTCCAAGTTGTGAGTAAGAAGTGAAATCTAATGTGAAATAAAAAGTCCTAACATGGGGGGTTTTGTCTGTAGTGGCCGAATTCTCCCTCCCTTACTCCTACTTCAGCCGGCCAGCCAACTATCGAGCGGATTTACGAGCGATATTTTTACGAGCTCGGTGTGCATGCTCGAGCGGGATGAGTTGTCGGCATGGCATCGAGCATATACTATAGGAATTCTCGACTTGCCTTTCCTTCTAGTTACATTTCCCTGGTTTGACACACTTCTTACTACATGTACCATCTCTCCGGGCTGATAGTATTGATAAGCCAAGAAATCTTTGCAAAAGGAATATCTTATAATTATGTCGTCCTCTTGTCATCATGTATCAATTTAATAACATGATGAAAAATCTGTCGCCGGTAAGGAACAACGAAACGCTCTCCTTGCTTCCTTAATCCCTGCCCACCCTGTACCCATTGCAAAAATCCATAATCTGTCATTGATCAATGAGGTGCTTCAGGATAATATGAAGAAATAAAGAGCTGTTTGTCTGGTAATGATGTAATGCGTGAGAAATTGCCTTAAAAACTAACTTTAATCATTACTAACAGCTTTAGCCCGATCAAAATTATTACAATCCCATAATTACATGCATATATCTGTGTGTGTAATTTTCAATATGTTCACTATATATGTAATTCTGTAATAAAGGACATGCTTCTATATAGTCTCAAAAATCTTAGTTCCCCCCTTCAGTATGATTATTCAGAAGGACCTGTAGATATTTCTTTAGTGACAATCTCCTACTCAGTAATGATAATGATAATAGTAATAATGATAATAAGAGTAAGAATGATGATAACAAAAAATGATAATACTAATAATGATAATAATGACTGTAGTGATAATAATGATAAACATTTTTAAAGCACATGAAGAAATCCCTGTACATAAAAGAAAATGAACTACTTGTACTTGTCTTGTATAGCCACCCATGAGTCGTATTTGCTAAAATAAAATACAAGTGAGATTCTTACACTGTGCCATTTTATGTCTGCACGATATATACTACTCCAGTTATCTGTTTGGGGGCAAGAATTAACACAGGGTTCAAGGGAGTCAGCTCTTTATGTATAAGGTCTGCAGTGAGAAGACTATAAACCTCAGCTGAGTATCAGATTTCACTGTGCAGAAGAACTCAGCAGGTGGTAATCCCTTTATCAGTGGACGGTGTTGTGACTGACCACTGCCTGTCTCCCAATCAGGTCATGGTCACACATAGGAAAAGTGGTGAACTGGTGAGGTGATCTCAAATGAGATGTTTTCCTAATGGAATATCATTTAAGTAACATGTCACGTAAGGGGGTTAGATGGGGGCGATGGCTCATGTTCGTGATGTTATTGGCTGCTTGGTGTTACTAAGTTGGGCTCGGAATAACAAATTAGAGGCAACATTGTTCCTTAGCTAGCTTGACATAAATCGTACTGCGTCGAGTAAGAAGGGAGGCTTCCCATGGGTATGAAATTTATTTTAGAATCAGAATACGCGTTATCTGAAGTCAAATACATTTCGTACAATATTTGAAACGTTTAAAAAAACATTTATATATCGACATTTGTTTTATTTGTTTAAATCAATTTGTTTAAATGTTGACAGCTAACAAACATCAGTGAGTCATTAGAAAATCGAGACATCATCGTCATAGAAATCAGAATTTTTTTCTTATTCTGGAGCATCGTAAAATGCCTTCCCCTTGACAAGCCATGTGATTCGCTATTTCAGAGAATAACAAGATTAGAGAGCAGAGTTATCCAGTCAAATTTCATCAGTTTTCCCTGATACAATTCTTGTCAGCCTCGTTAAAGAATGATATGGATCATCATGATAATTAAAACAAAATGAATATTTATTGTTTATAAAGCACGTCGTATGTTTTCCGTCTTCAAAGAAAATAACGTTGATTCATTATTTCAATGAATATCGTTAGCGGGAGATTTTAAATAGCAGAATTGCCGAGTTAAATTCATGCAACAGGTAACAATATTTTTATCAGCGTCATTAGAGAATGATATGATTTGTCGTGAGAAGCTATATAAATTTATCAGACACATCACAATACGTTTTCAGTCCTTTATTATGAACACTGATTTTCAAACATGATCAAAGAGCGTGCATCTAATAAATTATTTTACCAGCGTCAGGATGACGAAAAGACTCGATGTACTTTTAAGAAATTCATATCGCTCACGATGACCCGAAAATAGGCCGTCGGAAAGTACACAATTTGATGACAGATGATAAGAAACCATACTTCCTCTTTTTAAAAGAAAATGTAGTTTTAACGCAATTTGTTTTATTTTCTTTATATAACTGGATATCGGTATCAGCATCGTCTGAGGTGAAAAAAAAAAAAAGGTTCAGGCCTCGGATGTTCTCATTTTCTGGATGTCTGCAAAACAAATCTACGGCATGCATGGGATAAGAATTGTAGTGTAATGACACTGTTCAAGGCACCAGCCGCGCCGAGGACAAAGGCGCGGCTGCATGGTGCTGGGAAAAACGCGTAAGTTGAATTTTCTTCGACTTTCGCATAAGTCGAAAATCGCCTAAGTCGACGCATTTTACTCAGTCCCGTCAAGATCAACTTAAAGGGAAATCCAACCTTAATAGCAAGTTGCTTTGAAAGAAAGAGAAAAAATCAGAGAAAAAGATTGGTGAAAGTTTGAACGAAATCGGACAAGCCATAAGAAAGTTATGAAATTTTGAAAGTTGTAATCACTATACATATGGGAATTTCAAATTGGCCGAATAGGTAGTGTCACTGTGATGTAGATGTGGACAACTCCCCCCATTCGCTCCAACACACAAAATGACTAAAATGTCACTTTTTTCAAAATGTATCATTAAGTAGGATCTGTTTCTTTCATGAGGACCTATAACAATATGCTATATCCAATATATTTTGAGTACTGCCCCGAGGGTAAAAGCGCCTCAGAGAAAACTGCAAATTAATGATATTTTTGTGTACGACAAATGGGAGAGTTGTCCACAAAAATGTCACAATCGAATCATGAAATTGCCAATTTGAGATTCGCATAGATGTAGTGATCTCATTTTTCAAACATCCATAACTTTCTTATTTCTTGTCCGATTTCTTTCAAACTTTCACCATTCTGTTTTTCTTATTTTTCTGCTTTCACACAAATCTTCTCATTACCAAGGTTGGATTGCCCTTTAAGCGAAGTTGACTGTATTCTATTGTTTTTTAACCTGATATGAGATTCCTGCCACAACAAGGTAATTTTAATGGTCCCAAGGACCTTGTTACACTGAGTTTCCATTGTATATTGGACTTGCTCATTTTTGAAAGGGGATAAAGAAGTTATCATATAAAAATAAATCAAGAATCTCAAATGTAAAGTTTAAACAAATTTGTTTTAATGTTAAATTTAGCTCTAAGTATTTTCCAGAATAGCTCTCTATGTATGTAAACCCAAGTGTTACAGGAAAAAAAATACAAAGTACTTTTAGTCCACTATTAAGATACTGAAATTCTTTGGCTACCCACAGCACAGAGGGGTTGTGATTTGACCTCTTTATTGACCCCAAATGTGATTATTTATACAAAGATTATCATTTTAGTTATAAGATAATCTCACACAGGCAAACAACCCAAAGATTTGCATGTAAGCTTTCAATGTAATACTGTATAAGCTGTTTTTTTTGCGTACAGATATTTTCGCGATTTTGGACTAGGTAGGGAAATTCGCGAGGGTTTAATTTCGCGATTTTTGTGATGATTTTGTTACTGTAAATAGCCATATATTGAAGTGGAAATTTTCGCGAGGACCGACTCGCGAAAATTGCGAAAATAAAACCACCGCGAAAATAACCACTTATACAGTATCCTTCATTTTTGTCTCGCCCACCGGAGGTGAAGGCGAGACTAAGGGATCCAAATGGCGTCTGTCCGTCGTCCGTCATCCATCACAAATGTTAAAGTTTACCTGCAAGACTCTCTTAGGACGCATAGCTTGGTAACTGTTGCTGCAATGGCAACCAAACTTGGGTGATAGAAGCACTAGGGGTATCTTCATGTTATGATGTTGTCGGAGGTCACATGATGACGTCAAAGGTTATTTGAGGTTATGTATTAAAGAGTACCTGCAAGACTCTCTTTTCATATGTTAAAGTTTACCTGCAAGACTCTCTGATGACACAGAACTCTGCACATGTTGCTGCAATGGCAACCAAACTTGGGTTGTAGATGCACTAAGGGGACCTGCATGTTATGGTGCCATCATAGGTCACGTGATAAGGTCAAAGGTCATTTGAGGTCATATGTTAAAGTTTACCTGCAAGACTCTTATGACACATAACTCTGCACATGTTGCTGCAATGGCAATCAAACTTGGGTGATAGGTGCACTTGGGGTACATTCATGTTATGGTGCCTTTGGAGGTCACGTGGTAAGGTCAAAGGTCATTTCAGATCAAACGTTGAAATTTACCTATAAGACTCTCTTATGAAAGATTACTTTGGAACTGTCACTCACTTTTCAACCAAACTTGGGTTGTAGATGCACTAAGGGCCGGACCTGCATGTTATGGTGCCATCGGAGGTCACGTGATAAGGTCAAAGGTCATTTGAGGTCATATGTTAAAGTTTACCTGCAAGACTCTCTTATGACACATAACTCGGCACATGTTACTGCAATGGCAACCAAACTTGGGTGATAGGTGCACTTCGGGTACATTCATGTTATTTTCGCGAGTGGGCGAGACACAATATCGCTTATGCACTTGTTTAAAGTGAGGGCTGATTTTCATAATTGATCAGCTGATAGGTTCTTTTGGAATCGTAGGATTAATGTATATATAAACAGATATACACAAGACATATCAATTTGTTCTATGTGTATGTATTAAAATACACTAGCCAACATATAAATGCTACATGTATGTGTGGGATTCCCCACTTCAGAGTGGTGCATATGCACATCTCATGACACACTCTCAGGCTAATATACACAGCATTAGCATCATACATGAAGATGTGTTTAGGTACCATGCACATATAGTGGGGAATTCCATGTACACATCATTGCCTTTTGTAATGTATTGTATACAGTAATGTGGGATTGTCACTTATACTAAAAGCCTTGGGAAGGATTTTTTTTCCTACACTTTTAAGAGTAAAAAAAGCACAAATTTTGCGACGCAAGATGACACAAAAAGCAGGAAACTTTGCACTACTTCTTCCAGAGTGTTCAATATGCATAGACACCATTCAGGATGCCAGACTGTTAACCTGTGGCCACACCTTCTGTGGAAAATGCCTACAAGAGCATGCCAATAAAAGCCCAGGAAATGTTATCGACTGTCCAGAATGCAGGAAGCAAATAGCATTGCCTCCCAATGGGGTGAGTGGATTGCCAAGGAATTACAGCTTGCAGTTTACAATAGACCGACTGCAAGGTATGAACCTTGCACAAGCGGCAGCACCAGTGGTTGAGGCTACAGAGAAAAAGAAGAAACCAGTCCCTGCTGCAAGAAAATATACAGCCAAGTGTAAGAAGCACTCGACTGAGGTGACAAACTTCTGCTGCGAGACCTGCCAGGGTGTACTGATTTGCAGGGATTGCACGGTGGTGGACCACAGAGGGCATCGCTTTGTCAATATCAAGGACAAAAGTGATCAGTTAAAGGCCTCTTTGACGACTCTCATAAGACAACACCAGAAAATGACAGAGTCTGTACTGTCTATCAACCAGAAAGCAGCAGTGACCACCATTAGATCACACATCTGGCATCTGCAGAGTGAGGCACAAGGAGCTGCAGATAGGATGATACAGGAGATTGAGACTCAAAGGGATCAGTTCATTAGCCAGGTACAGCGACTTGGATGCACAATGGAAGAGAAAGTAGACTTGATGTACTACAATGAAAGACCTATTGATGACATTGTGGAAATGATAGGCAGAGGCAATGAGTATGAGATCACAGAAAAGTTTGCTAAGGCACAAGAATGTTTGCGAGTTTCTCTCTCTGAAATGCGAGATAAGATGGGTGCAAAGCTTATGCCAAGTGTGGCCAGAAGTCTTGCTCTCAAGAATAACGAACCCAAGAGAATGAATGGAAAATCCAAGATGTTTGAGGTAGTATCAACAAATTTAAGTTGGAAACTTGCATCAACAGTAAATGTCAACACAGTAGGGTGTAAAGATACAATTGTTACTTCCTTCACATGTGTGCCAAATGGAAATTGGTATGTTCTCTATACCAGTACACAGCAGCAGAATGCTGTGGTAGCTAAGGAACTCTCAAAATCTGGAAGTGAAAGGTTACTGAGCCTACGCATTGCAGGCAAACTAGTAGACATCAAGAGCACAAAGGATTCAAGCATACTTATGACTAGCCTCCAAGGTGGCATATGGTACTTGTACTTGAATGACACTACAGGACGGACAACATTATGCAAAAAAATTCCCATCATAAGTGGAAAAAGTCAAGGTGATCTCCATGTTCATATAGATTCTGAAGACCAACTGTGGATTCCAGAATCAAATGGACACACAATTTGGATGATCAAGCCAACAGAGAAACAATGCATCGACTACAGTGTGAATGGGTTCTTTCATCCCATCAACACGGCTGTCTGTGGATCACACCTGTACTTCATCACATCAGAGAAGAAGGTGATGCGAAGGCTGACATGTCATGGTGGCATCCCAGAACCCTGCAACATCGACAGCAAACTTGGTGACCCTGCTCAGCTCCTGGTGGATCCAATCACCTGTGAAGTCTTGATAGTCTACCACCAATTCTCTGACCCACGTCGCTTTGAGCTCAGTATCCACCAACTGGAAAGCTCCAAGCCTCTGGTAGATCCTATCTTGCTGGACTGGGTTCCTTCAGTTAAGAAGGTGGAAATCTCTCACAAGGGGAACATTGCCATCTTGCTGGCCACAGGACAGGGTGGCATGATCCTAGACTATGAACGGGAACATCTGCCTCCATTTTCTGATATTCTGTGCATCACGCCACAATAGTATTGAAGTAAGCAGATCAAATGTCTCTGTCTGAACTGTCTCCTTCAATTCATTTGTCACCTAGGGTTTTTCTTGAATATGAATTTCCTGTAACAATTTATTTATATGGTATTAACAGGACTGAAGTGAATGTAAAGGAGGTAACATTAATCTTATCAACCTATTAAAAAATGTACTTCACAAACATATAATGACATTATTTGGATCTCAAGTACATGTAGTACAATACAAATGTCTCATTTACTACCGTAGTCATCAAATTCTAGAACGCACACATTCCAAACACTATCTCCACTCCCTGGAGAGTTATTTATACTGTATCTACATCATTAGGGAATATGTCATGTTCAATCCCAATAGCATTCTGTATCCTGCAAGTTCCCCATTTCTCTCCTGGGTATAGAGTGGCAAATGCAGATTAATGCTTGCCAATTAGTGCATCCCAGAACTTGAATCAATCATTTTCAAATCTTCAGTCAAATGTTCAAGCCAATAAACTTTAACACTAATTTACATCGCTCAGAGTAGATGCAGATACATACATGTCGTGAAGTCGGTCAGTACTTGACAGAATTATGAACATGGATAAATCTATTGCATTTTAATTGATTTTCCCATTTCTTTCCATTTGTATGACTGGGGAGCGTTTCATGAAAGGACTTGTCAGATATTTTATCCGACAAATTTGCTCTCAGCCAATCAGATGCAAGGATTTCAGTAGCTTATAACAGTTGTCGGATAAAATATCCGACAACTTCCTTTCATGAAACGCTCCCCTGAAGTACTCACAGGTCCACTTTAGAAGTCACTCAGGACATTACAAAATAATAAACATAAATGAATATATTGCTTGAAAATTGAATTTGCCTTTTCTTTTTCTTTCATTTCTATCAAAGAAGCACTCACAGATCTACTTTTAAAGTCAAGCCAAGTCAGTACTTGACAAACTTATAAACATTGATAAATCTATTGCTTAATATTTGATTTTTCTCCTTTTCTTTCATTTCTACATGTAGATCTACTGTTGAAGTTAGTCAGGACTAGATCTATTAATCACTGGTTTTGCCTTCTCTCTTTCATTTCTACCATTAAAGCACTCACATGGCTGTCTACCATGTCATCAAAGCTGGATTCCGCACCATCGTCCAGTACATTGCTTGGGAGCTGGAAGTAGGTGGCTCCTGCCTTGCTGTCTCTGACCTTAGAGGATACTTCCCATCGTTCTTGTCTCTGGAGGATCAGGGACACAGCATCTGTGCTGATCACTGTGCTGTCTTCACCAGGGACTTTGTTCTGTAGGACAGCTGTTTGCAAATCTTCCAGGGCTTTGAGAGAGGCCAAGGTGACATTTCTTGTCTGCAGTTAAAATAGAGGTCAATTAGTAGATCAAGTCGGTTCAAATCAGATCATAGTGAGTTTCTATGGGGGAAATCAAAATTGTCTCCGGATTCCCCCTCCCCCCTCCCCCTCCCCCCCTCCCCCCATAAAAAATCAGTGTGTAATACGGTTACCACCCACTGACTCTAATAAAAGATCCAACCTGGGGAGAGTTCATCAAATAATATGTTCTTCTGATATGTGTTTGGCCATGCTTTGAGTAATCCCAAATGGGATGATCTCGGGGGGGGGGGGGGGGGGTTTAAAATTGCAGAATGAAAGATTTGTACATGCATTAATTTGGAATTCTACCAAGTGTAGCGTGACCGAACCAGGATGCGTTGCTCACAGAAACTCTCAAATTCATGCTTTAATCCCTGTGATCAAATTCATGGAAGTCTCTTCTCAGAACCATTGATAAAGACATATTTAACCCTTTCGAGACAATTGACCACATTTTGTGGTTTGCTTCAATATCTTTTGATTCAGAGCTCTAAAAAATATACCAGATGCACGAGTAGAACAAGCAAAAATTTCTGCATAAATTGTGTCCATTTTTGTTGCATGACCATATTGCATCTGATGCCAGGAATTTTAAAAAGGAGAATAAGCTCCAAAATTCTTAAATTGGCAACATATTAAGAGGTTCAAAATCACTGTTTGTTATCAAAATTGGCAATTTTTTCCAATTTCGACAAAGTTTGTAACCACATAATAGTTTTTTCGAAGACATTACATTTTATTAGAATCATGTAGCGCTAAAAGAAAAATATCACTGTTGCCAATTTGAATAACGAAATGTGATCAATTTAGCCCTGAAATAATTCCTGTCCTGAAAGGGTTAATTCACCTTTGCAGTATATAAGAAACATTTCAGTGACCATTTGAAGATATGTCAAACAAGTATCCAGTCCTCCAGGGCAACTATGTTCAGGGCTGGACTTAACAGTGGCCCGGGTGCCAATGGCCACCTAAAACAGCGTCGGGCCACCTGACACTGTTGGATGGGTGGCCCGGCTGGCCACCGAAAAAATATAGTGTAAGGTACAAATAAATAAAACGTTGCATCTGGGCCACCTGAGAATCCATTTGGCCACTTGGATCTTATGCTCAAGTGGCCAAACTGAAAAAAAGTTAAGGGCAAAGCCCTAATGGTGTAAGGAAATATGCAAGATTTGGATTGCAATAGCACACTTGTTTCTTAAGGCCACCCACAACCTGACTATGAATGAATGGCATTGGGTAACATAACACTTTTTAACAAAATGTTCTACATTGATTTGGTAAAGGAAAATTTCGCTCTTAACCTGTTGGATTTTATTTTGGTATAAATATCTTCCATAGACTCCAGCCCAATTCCATCTTCAGGCTTTGTATTCCAACCGGTTTTTAATGAGTGAACGTATACCATTAAAATGTTTTCGGGTGGGGGTGGGGGGAGTGGTATACCTCAATCAATCATATTAAATCCATTATGGATTGATTTTTTTCTTTTACTGAAAGGAAAACTTGTCAACTGCTAGAAGAGGATGGTAACCATATCTCAGGAAATTGTTGTAATTAACCAACGTGCTGTAATTACATATCAGACGTTTCAGGAAGTAATTCAACATGACATGTGATTCTAGTTTTACTAGAATCACATGACACTACCTCAAAATAATACATCACTTACATTTGAAATAGCTTTCCCAGCATCCTGAGCTGTCACTGCATCAGTTTCATTGATGACTGAAGCTAAAGTGCTGAAGGCAGCTTCCATGATGTTTGACAGACCCACCATAATGAAGCTTTGTGTAAGAGAAAATATTGGCAGTTCCTTTTTAATACTTTTATTCATTTATTTAGTATGGTTTATTAAGAAAGACACTCCCATCGCAGTTCAAAGGACCATTGTAAAAAAGTTTACAATAAAATCCGAAAAATGTCATTCTATCGTAGAATATTAGGAAAGCATATTTTTGAAATTCCTTATACGGTATAAAAATGAACTATCAATGATGCTGTTTTCACCAAGAACTGTACTTAAGTACACCGTAAAGAAGTAATGAATAAATCAACTACATGTATGTCCATGCTGCAACCCTGAAACAAGTAAAGCTTTAATATTCTGCCTACCTTGCCGTTTCTTCTACTGTGTCCCCTCCAGAGCTACCACTGCTACTTTCTGCCTTCAGGAAACTGCACATTTCTTGATAGCTTTGAGCAGCTGATAACTGTAAGAATGGTAACGTTGATGATATTCATCCTTCTTGCTCAAACGACACTTGTAATTCCAGCATGTACACATTCAATTTCTTCCATATGGACAAGTTATTCAGGATACTTGTTGGAAATGTGCATCTCAAGTCAAAATTTCCATAAGAAGTTCAAGTTCATTTCCATATTCTCATAAAAATTTTTAAAATCTGTGTAACCATGCCAAATGCAAAATTTCACTGAGTACAGAATTGTATAAAAAAGTCAGAATAAATTTAAAATTTTTTTTACAAGGTTCATTGGTCAGGACAGGTATAAAATTTATTCCTTAATATTTCTTACTGTTTCAAACTTCCTTGAGCAAATACTTTTTGGACTATGAGCGTTTTAGTCCACCAAAAATTAGCTCAATGTGCTCTACAGATCAGTGTAAGCGACAATCCATTTTTAGCCTGCAAAGTTTTCATGCAATGAATTTCTGTCTCTTAGTCTTCTCTTTACACAAACTTGTATTTAAAAACATTTTATTGCAATTCATTTTAAATGACAACTGCCACACAAATCGTGTGTCTAATAACTTTGTGTTTTGATTCATTCAATTTTTCGTGTGAATCATATATCAATCTTTCATTTATTGCAACCATAGGTTGGATTTTGTACAAAGGAATAAAAAATGGTTGACAATATTATATATCTTACTATAAAAATACAAAGATTGACATACAAAAGTCTACATATTAATGTCATGAAATGCAATGTGTGTATATATATTGGCTTATGTATAGATTTGTGCTTTGATAACAGCAAATTATTTGATTTGATATGATTTATGCAGGTATCCTACAATACTAATTGTAAGAAGTTGATGGAATCAGAATGAAATGAATGTGATATATGATATGTATATCAGCAACAAGAAATTGTAAAAACAAGAATTCAATGATTATAAAATAACAGCTAAGTAGATAGTTGCTTGTAAAGACATTTTGCTTTGTCATTAAGTTTGAGTACATGTTTTTGTGGTGTCGAAAGCTAACAACATTTTGTTTGAGTGCAGTAAAACCCAAAACTTTCACAAAAATTTTTGAATGATCCAGATTAACAGAAGTTTCATGTCATCAAATGCTACATTACAGCACTGACTTTTGCCTTTCAAGAAATTTGTTAGAAAAAAAAAGAAAAAAAAGAAAGAAAACGGCTGTTGCTAACAATATGCCAAATTTTCAGTGTGTCGAAGTTTCTGGCTTCACAGTAGTGTGTAAGGATATCTACTTTCATATTAAAGGGCAATCCAACCTTGGTAATAAGATGATTTGTGTGAAAGCAGAAAAATAAGAAAAACAGGATGGTGAAAGTTTGAAAGAAATTGGACAAGGAATAACAAAGTTATGGATGTTTATAAAAAATGAGATCACTACATCTATGCGAATCTCAAATTCGCAATTTGGTGAGTAGACTGTGACTTACTTGTGGACAACTCTCCTGTTTGTCGTACACAAAATATCATTAATTTGCGGTTTTCTCCGAAGCGCCTTTACCCTCGGGGCATTACTCAAAATATATTGGAGATAGCATATTGTTATAGGTCCTCATGAAAGAAAAAGATCCTACTGAGTAATACATTTTGAAAAAAAATAACATTTTAGTCTTTTTGTGTGTTGGAGCGAATGGGGAAGTTGTCCGCTAATACATCACAGTGACATTACCTATTCTGCCTACTTGACATTCCCATATGTACATGAATAGTGATTACAACTTTATAAAATTCATAACTTTCATATTGCTTTCCGTGTCCGATTTTGTTCAAACTTTCACCGATCTGCTTCTCTGATTTTTCCTCTTTCTTTCACAGCAACTTGCCATTAAGGTTGGATTTCCCCTTAATACATGTAGGTTAAATGTTTAGTCACACTCATATGTAATAATGTCATGGAATACCATGTGGTTATGTAATGAGTTATGTGTAGAATTGTGCTATGATAACAGCAAATTATTTGATATATGATTTATGGAGCTACCCTACAATACTTAGTGTGAGAAGTTGATGGAACCAGAATTAAAAGAATGTGATATATATGGTATGTACATCAGTTACAAAAAATTGTGAGAACAAGAAATTGATGGTTGTAAAATAAAAAATTGAGTAGCAAGTTGCTTGTAAAATCATATACCTTTATTTGTCATTTAGTTTGAGTATGTATCTTGGGTGCTGACAGCTAGCAGCAATTTCTTTGAGTACTATTGTTAGTGTGAAACCAGGGGGGCGTTTCATCAAGTGTTTTGTCAGTGATTTTTACCAACAAATTTGCTCTCAGCCAATCAGATGCAAGGATTTCAGTAGCTTATAACAGTTATGGTAAATTGTCAGTGAAAGCAAGTTTCATGAAACGGGGCCCAGAAATTTTTGCTGGCATGAAACTTTCATGAAATTTTGAATGGTCCAGATTCACAAAAGTTTCATGTCACGAAATGACTGCAATACAACATTGACTTTGCCATTCAAGAAAATATCTCGCTCAAAAAAAGAAAAGAAAAAGAAAATGGCTGTTGTTAACAATCTGCCAAAGTTTCTGATTCTGCAGTAGTGTCTGAGGGATATCTACTTTGGTGTTAATACAGTGGAAACTTGGTATAAAGAGCTCTGATATAACATGTTATTTTTACTGGTCCCAAGTCTCAATGTCCTTTTGGTTTTTTTTACCCTGATATTAAGAGATTCTTGATATAAAAAGGTAATTTTCATGGTCCCAATGTCCTCTTTATAGTGAGTTTCCACTGTAAATGCTGGGGGATATTTCATAAAGTTGTTCGTAAAGTTACGACTTTGCGAATGACTTAAATATGACAAGCCAAACAGGATGCTCAACCATTTTTAACTGCATCAACTAAAGCTGACAGTGCAGGTGTAGATTAACATTCTTTTTATAACGAACATTTTTAATGCAAAGTATATTTTTTTTGCCATAATTTGATTGAGGTTATTGGAAATACAGTCACATTTTGTTAAAACATCAGAAAAAACTTTGGACACCCTATCTGGCACTTCATATTCAAGTCGTTTGTAAAGTCATATGTAACTTTACGAACAGCTTTATGAAACACCCCTAGGTTACATATTAAGTCACACTCATATCTACCAAATTTGTATATATTGTTGGCCGACAGCCAGAAGGGTGTTAAGGGATATAGGGTATTACGCCCTTCTGGTTCTCAGCATCTGACTTGGGCTTCACCTGAGCTGTAGCAGATATTTCATCTTTCTCTTGAGTGACTTGGGCAATAGCAGCTGAGGTCTGTTGTAAAGTTTCAATGTCCCGGACTTCAATCTGACGGATGTTTTCAATGATGGACTCTCTCGCCTGCAAATTAGGGTCGGAAACCAACATTATTTGAACAGATAATGCCCCTAATGAAAGGACTGCTTGGTATATTCTTGACACTTTAAAGATATTTAACCTCATGTATAAATTATTCTGTTTCTTTATATGGTATTTTTTTAGACGAAGATCGCAAAGGGTTCTAAATTAGGACAAGCTGTGATGTTTTTTAAAACATGTTTCTACTTCAAATCCCCCAATTTCTCCTTTAAAAAAAAAAAGTTGGGTACATGTTTGTGCATCACGTAGGGCACAGCAGATATTTGGTATTATTTCAACATCTCTACAATGTCCAACAGGACATATATATGTACTACAAAATGCTTCTGAAGTGTGGGGAAGGGATTCAAAGTAACTCCATACTTCAGCTCTCTTTGCTTTCCTCTCCTCCATGAAATCACTTTCTTCCGCCTGCTCCTCTTGTGTAGCACTTGCTGCTTGATCAAGGTCACTCTTGGCCTCTGCATTGAGTAGAGATGTAAGCGTGTAAACCAACTGTGTTGCACTCTGTGTGGCTCCGGATTCTAGCAGACTTGAGAGGGCACTCTCTTCACCTGAGGTTAACTCAAGCACAGTGTCTGTAACGGTTTTGTCAGGTTCGCTGGTGTCTACTTCTGGTTCTCGTACCTGCATTTTTATATGGGGGACGGCACATTGGATACATAATTAAAATTCAAAACATAAAAGCTGACATTTCCAAGGAGTAATTTTTTTCTTCAAATATTCTATAAGACAAGTGTTATTCATTCAAGCATACTGCATGCAAACTATAGTGGACCTTGAAATTAAAAAAGTGAAATCACAACAGTACTGTGAAGATGATAGAGTTACTTTCTGTGAACTAAGTGACATGTCACAAAAATTTTCATCACAAAAAAATTACTAGATAAGGAAATTTTAGCCTTATTCACCAAAGCCAACACCTATATTCAAATTCATTAAACATCACAACTCTCTTCATGAAAAGATAACCATGCCCCCCCCCCAAAAAAAAGAGAACCCCAACAAAACAAAAAAAACTGTTAGTTAGAATTATCAGTAATGTTGGGTGAGTAATGTTGGGCCAGCCAAACCTTATCCAAATTATGATTACAAAAAGAATTTAACATTTCCCAGATTATAAAAAAAATCAACAAACTTTCCAATGGGTTTAATCACAATAGCCTTCAATGGGAAAGCTATTTGAATCTTTGTAATAGATGATTTTGTGCATACTCTGATGCCAATACATTTATTTTAGCAAGAAATACCTTTACAGCAACTGCAGTACTGATGCTAGCTCCATATGTATCAGACACCGTGATAATGATGTCAACTTGATAATCATGACTTGCCAGTCCCACAGGAAGGTATGTAGGGGGAATGTGTGGATCCACACCATAATATATCAAGGTACCTACATAGTGCAAAATTTAAAGTATGTAATGGAACAAGGAAAAACTAGAAAAGAAGGTAATGTAGTTAAAGGGGAAGTCCAGTCCAAAAATTCTTGGTTTTACACTTTTACTAGAAGCAGAAAAATCAGACCAACAGATCAAACAAGGTTTGAGGAAAATCAGACAACTAATAAGAAAGTTACGAGTTTTTTAGTGGCATGAAAAACTAGGGAAACAATGAAAAAATCACTCGACAAATTGGCAAGTCAATCATGAGTTTGTGATGTCATTGGTACACAACTCACCAAATATTTTGTTTATATTCATAATACAAGTTTTTTGATATGTGTCCAAGAATATATTTTCCTCATGACTTGTACCAACTTATATTTTATAGTGTAATATGTTTTTTTCATGTATATAGCAATAAAGAGTAAATAGTTTTCTTTAGAAATCATGAAAAGATGAATATTTATACAATGTACATAAGAAATGAGTGATTATGGAAATCTAATACATGTATTTTTAAAATAATATAAATATTTTGTAAAGGTTTAGATTTAACTTGGTTCAAGTTATGTGAAAATCTTATTCTTGGACAAAAAATGAGAATTTTTATTACGAATATAAACAAAATACTTTGTGTATCATTGACATCACAAACCCAAGACTGAGTTGCCAATTTGTCTAGTGATTTTCAATGTTTCTCTAGTTTTTCATCCCACTAAAATATTTATAACTTTCTCTGATTTTCCTCAAATTTGATTTGATCTGTAGGTCTGATTTTTCTGCTTCTAACAAAACCAAGTAACTTTTGGACTGGACTTCCCTTTTAATGCAAACATTGAATTATTTCCATTTTAAATCTCTCATAGTACCTCAGTCCCACTACCAGACTGACCAGACACTCAATCCACAACTTAAAGGGAAAGTTCACCCTAAAGATTACTAGAGTTTAAAAAATGCAGAAAAAATAAAGAAAAATATTGGCGAAGGTTTGATGAAAATCGGTCAAATAATAAAAGAGTTATGACTATTTAAAATTTTGGATTCGTGACGTCACATGCGAGCAGCTGCCCATTGGTCATGTAATAAATATTCCATATATTCACCTTTTTTTTTACGTTCCACGATAAATTAATATTGTTTCTTTTCAGAATCTAGTATTGAATAACATTTCTGACAATATATCAAATGCACAGACGAAAATATTCTAAATTTTCTGAGAAAACTGTATTTTATGGAATATTTATCACATTACATAATGGAGGAGCTGCTCGCATATGACGTCACAAAATCAAAACTTCAAAAGTCCATAACTCCGTTATTCTTTAACGGATTTTGTCCAAACTTTCGCCAATATTTTTCTTTATTTTTTCTGCATTTTTTAAACTCAAGTAATCTTCGGGGTGAACTTTCCCTTTAAGTCTGTCACTTTATTTCAAATTTGCTTGAAGATTACTAAAAGGGCACCACCTACTATTTCTTACTTTCCAACTTTATAAAACTCAACAGGAGAGGGTGCTATTGAAGAAGAGGAGTTAAATCAGTTTAGTAGACAACTTGGTGCAAAAAATGGAACTCTGATGACACAGGGACGACAGGGATATGTTATCTCCTCATCACTTTCACATATTTTTCTCATTTAATTATATTTGTAAAATGAATATGCATGTTATTATGAAAGGAATATGACATATTTATTAAAACATAATTCAATAATAATAATAATACACTGTAACAATAAAGCATTCTTGTATAGCCCATATCACATTACATACATGTAAGTATGTCTCTATGCACTCACAGATTTTCAATTGTTTTGTTTGGCTATTAACCAGATACATGTATTGCAGTAAAATCAAGTAAAAGAATGCTTTGCGTAAATCACAAATGCTAGGCCCAAGTTTCGATCAATTAATCTGTACTTGTATACCAGTTGATGTAGCATCCTGAAAAGAGCTAAAGCCTGTTGTTCTCTCAGAACCTGTCAGGACTCGGATTTCGTAGCTCAGTGGTTCATCTTCATCAACAAATCCCTGACAGACGATTGTGAAGCGAGTCTCAAGAATTATCCCTTCAACAGGTGATGCACTGCAGGTTCCAAGTTGAGGAGGAGAGTTTGTTGCAAAGGTAAATTCTGCAAAGGTCCTGGCTCCACTCCAACTATGAACTAAACAAAGAGAATGGGAAAGAGAATGGGAAATAGTTTGATTTATTTTCAACACACAATATTCAATGCATAACAGAGATATTGGATAAACATATAAACTCTTGAATTAACCATTTAGAAATTGTGGGTAGATAATGAATAGATGTCATGAAAGTAAGTTTTATTATTCTCATTTTTTGTATTGAGAAAGAGGAAAAATAATAATCAAACAGACCTTGCACTGAGAGGCTCCAGTTGAAATTCTCTGAGGTAACTGGCATAGTACTTTCTGTGGGGCACAGCCCCAAAGAAAATAGTAACTATATGCTAGTCACCGAAGCATCCATAATTTCAATTGGTGCCTTAAAAAGAGAGCATGGTATATTCGATCTATACCTTACATGAGTAAGCCTAGATAAATAAAAAAATTTAAAAACTTAATGTAGAATCAGAGTAGACTTAATACATACATGTACACTGAGAGGATCGTCGTGCACGTACAAAAATTATCGCCATACACTGTCGAGATATCGATAGCTTTGAAATATCCAGAATAACAAAAAAAATAACAAAATATCGATATAGCAAAAAATATAACTCTATTATGTTAGAGCTCCATGTTAATATAAATTCAAAATACATTATGGGCCTCAAATATTACTTCTATAAAAAGATAAATGTCTGATTTATTTTACCTGACTGCTTAGAAGACATGTTTATGCTTGTAAGTACATGTCCACTTCAAGGGATTTGGTAATGAGGATTAATTCCTCACCAAAGGGCACTAGCCCATCAACATGGTTTTGAACCAGGGTCCTCCCAGTTACGAGACCACTGCACTACCACTGAGCCATAGCGCCTATTCATATTGCAATTCTAAATACACTCTCAATAAACATAAAAGCTATTTGTGCGTAATCTTGTCGACACACCCATACGTGCTCGCAAAGAATAGGGCCCGCACAGAACCAAAAGTCTGAGTTGGGTTCTGTGCTTACCTTTTTATGTTATCCTTTTCTTTATACTCCTTAACTGTTTACCCATACAATGCCAATTACAGATTTTTGAGGTTAATTTGATACATTCGAGCGGTACACAAATTATTATTTTTTAGGTGACTGATACACTTTAACCATGTTTTATCATAGCATTTACCATTGTGAAAAAAAAAACGGTCTCAGAGCAATTTGGAAAGGTTGATCATGTCTACATAAGATTGGTGTATACTGTGAGGTTCTAGAATCAACAGAATGATAAGAAATTGACCCAATCTTGCCGAAAAGCACATGCACTGCACACAAAAATAGATATATCTATGGGACGGCACACACGTGTTCGGTCCGAATACTTCTCATCACATTTCGAATATGAGGGCATTTGAAGAGTAATCCTTTTCAGGGGACATTTCTACTATAATGTTCTTCCAAACTGACATACATGTAAAAGGAATGAGAAAGCTCAAAAATTATTTTGTCACCTTTCCCAGAACTGAACCTTCTCTTTAAATTCATTCATTTCAATCATTCATTCTTTACAAAATTAAAAAAGGCAAATGCAAACAACACTCACCATGCACTTTCAGGATGTATGCCTCGGACCCTTTGAAGGTATTAGCACGGATTGCAAGGTAGGCATTGGTCCTACTGGTAGTAGTATCCTCATACCATGTAAGTTCCTGCTTGCTATTGTTTTGATAGGCTGGGATGAGCTCCCAGGAATATCTGGGTCTAGTCTGCAGGGTGCAGTCCTCACATTTGGCTGAGAGGACAAACCGCTCGGATGGATTGAGATTGGAACCACAGTTTGTTATGCACCTGCAATGATAATTATGATAACAAAAACAATAAAAGCTATTGCTCATAGCACATTTATAATATAAGCAAACAAACAAAATCAAAATTCTCAACCCTCTAAAAGTGTCCAATAGTACATACTTTTTTATTTTATGCAATTTGAAACATGTGATCATCAATTTGTTTAGTTATGTTGGAAATAATGGTTTTGTTTTTTAAATTTGAAAATCATTAGCAGAGCATCTTACTTTTAATGTATTTACTCTTTCCTATGAATTAGGATGAAAAAATGGAGGTGTCCCAAAAAGATAGCTAGGGGCCAACGATGACAAAACATGAAGAAATGAAATGAAGGAACTGGTATATTCAAAGAAAAATATATGGCCTCCCATTCTTCCTTGATTCAAAACTCCATGGTATGTAAACACACTAACTGATGAACATAACAATTGCTGTATTTCTCTTTTTACCCCATGATATCATACCAGGGTATCCCCCCTCCCACTGTGAAAAGCACAAAACAGAAAAATTAAAGGGGGGGCACGCGCCCTTGGCGCCCCTGCCTGGATCCGCCACTGGTTAGGCCTTGGTTATTTTAGGTTATGTTAAGTATTAAGGTTAGGTATAGTCTTGGTTCCCTAGTGAAAACTTGACCATTGTACATGTAGAAGGTTTGTAGTCTAGTGGATAAGTCACTGGATTGTGAACCATAAGTTCCAGGGTTCGAATCCCTGCCACACCACTAACATCCTTGGGCAAGACATTAATTTAGGTGGTCTGTCGGTATCGACAGACCACCTCTTAATTTCGTCAGAATATTCTTTCTTTATTTATTTTTATTTTTCCAGCACTTTCTTGTTACCATGATTCCTCAAAATCTGCTCAGTCAATTTTCTTCAAATTTTCGTTAGTCATCAGGTCCCATAAGATCAAGTTCGGGCATCTTTTTCAAGGTCATCAGGTCATTGTGACGTCATCCAGGCACCATTTTGTGAAATCATATTATTGATCATATCTTCATAATGAGTCATCAAAAATGAATCTTATTTGACACTCATGAACTTCATGTCAAGGGTCAACATAACATATCAACAAAATCTGTGTGCGCATCATGACGCGCACATACGCGCGTCAAAATTTGAAAATGCTCAAAATCACTTTTTAATCAAATTAGAGTACGGTTCAAGACATTTTAAGCATTTCAAAATTTTCTGTCCGTGCGCATCCACACGTGCGTTATATGTGCGCGCAGCACGTACAGAACGTAAAAATGCCGTTTTTTTGCATTGTTTGTATTCCTGACACTGTTCTTGACAATTTCCAACTATTTACAGTCATTCTCGACATTCCATAATGCCACACGTGCACGTCAAACTTTCACATTCATGCGCGCGTCAATGGGCAATATAATGTAAAAAGCGGTAAAAACATGCCTGTATATAATCTGCCATTTTTAAAAACATATTCTGAAAGTCTATGAGTTGTACGTTCGAATTCATGAATAAACTTTGGGGGTCGATCGATTGGAACGTGGTCATATTTGCATATGAACTCAAAAAAATTGATTTTGAAAAAATGACGTCATAATTTTTGTATTCATTTGACAATATTTCAGTAATAGGTTGTCAATATTCTTCCAAATTTTTATATGTCGTAGCTGAGATAATTCTCTATAAAATTGGTTCCACCATTTTTCATTTTGACAAAGGGATCACGGTGTATTTTTGCGATTAAAGGAGGCATGTCAATTTTTCACATTTTTCGTGTATTCTCTATAGGACATGACTTTTTCTCAAATCTTGATTATGCATCCGATTTTCTTTGACGTAAGTCTCCATCCATTGTCAACATTATCAGGATTATTATCTTGCACAAATATTATCACATCTTACAAAGCAATTTACCAATGGGCTTGATGGGCAGACATACCACCTAATTCGTTTTCAGTGACAAATTAAAGTTCTAGTCTACAACTGTAAATGTCAACTCTCTCAAGTCTTGTCCACATATGACACTGTAGGCCACCCGTCCCCACCCCTCCCCCCCCCCACCCCCCCCCCCCCCAAAAAAAAAAAAAAAAAAAAATTAATAAATAAAATTCAAAAAATAAAAACAAATTAAAAATTCATGTGCAAATGAATAGCAAGAGTGAGTTACATGGTTGGGAGTGCGTTAGTGCGATCTGGCAACACAAATGTTTTTATCGAGGCACAGCCGAGTGTGTTAGACACCACAATAAAAACCTGCGTGTTGCTGGATTGCACTAACGCACGAACTAACAACCATGTACAGTATTAATAGTTTTATAAAACGGGTCTACAATCTCAGTGTTTTCTTACAATCTTAGTGTTTGATCCGGATTAGCCTTGTGTTAGTCCCCTCGCCGTGCGTTAGTACTTTTTTTTTGCACGGTCACGTGGTATTATTTGACCAATCAGGATGGCTACATTCTTGAACCCATTTTATAAAAAGAAATAATACACACTGTAACTGCATGCAACAAAAAACAATATATGCGTACTCTGTAATTTGCATGTTTTAATGTACAGGCTTGTTGTGACGCACAACTTAGTAATCATGGTGTTTTTTAAAAGTAGTTTATGTCGAGTGCAAACAAGGCTTTATACCCACTTTATTAAGATTGTAGGAGGGTACCCAGCCAGGATGCTTATGGTTTGCTCGGCCTGTGCAGTCCCTCTACCCTGCTTGGATACGATGAGTCTGAAGACATAGGTCTGATTGCCTTCCAAGGTCTGTGCTGGGATGGTCATTGTAGACTGGTTGCTTGACTGCATGAAGTAGCCTTCATGGAGACAACCACCATCACCTGTTAATAATATATGAATGAACACTAATACATGTAGGTATATATTCTGAAGTTTTATAAAGCATGTAATACGGATACATCAGTGCAATCTCCAATGTTGTTATTAGCCCTGGGCCCTGTCATATAGAGGGTTGCAACTGATTGCAAATAATTTGCAATTGATATCAATTGCAACTCTGTACTTAAGGGATAGAAGACTGGAAATTTGCGATTGATTAGAGGACTTGAGAGTGATTTGGATCAACTCTTTATAAGACAGGGTCCACATCGCTAGATTTTCTAGAGGGTACACAAATATCAAAGCATATAAAAAGGCACATGGAATATTAAACCTTTATATATTTTTACACATAATCTGGGTCCTGTTTCATAAAATTTGTTATCAATAACAACTGCCCCATTTCTATGACAAATTTGCTCTAAGCCAATCAGATTCAACATTTCAGTAGCTTTTAACAATTGATATAACTTGTTACTGATAACAAGTTTTTATATCAACAAAGCCTCACGTGTTAGTGATAGATCTGTTTTACTGATATTACAGTGTACATGTATATGCTGCCATCTAGAGTAGATGTAAACATAGTGCACAAAAATAATTCATGGCATTACACTTGCAAGGTTTAAAACAAACCATCCAGAGAAATATAGAATGACATGTCCAGTAAATCAATTTGATTTCTCTTCACCATTCTACAGGCTTCAAACCTTAAAATGGTTTGACGATCAATCATCATGTAGTTGGTATCCTACCATCTAGTCCAAATGTTTTTATGTTTTCTTTTAAGTTCAATTGAAGTAAATGTATGTTTAAAAAAAGAATGTTAAAAAAATGCTAGCTCATATTCTAAATCATAACAGCCCCCCCCAAAAAAAAAATCCAGTTCGCAATCTACTGGAGATGTAGACATACATGTAGTACACAAAACATTGCATGAATCAATGCTGCAGAGTATGATTACACAAATTTGATTACCTGGTACTGTGTAGTATCTTACTCCTTCATAAATTCACTAAAAGCTTTTTAGCATTCTTATTTATTATTACAATTTTGAGTTATGCTGGGGTGAAACAAGAATTACCAATTAAAATAAGTAAACACAAGTTCGCACTAAATAAAAAAATTAATTTGCAAAAAAGGACTTGCAATCCTTAAAATATTCAAGAATGTTAAAATCACTGACATAACATGGATTGAGAGTTTATTGAACGAATATCATTGTAACAAATTTCACAATGGATTACAAATGAGTTGGTGGTTTTACAATGGGTCACATCCTAATTGGAATGGAATGACAACTGACACATGGTGTGAATGTACTGTGGATCTCTTGTTCTCTTATAAAGTGAAGGGAAGTTTGGTGCCATTGAAGTATTCTTTGTACTCTTTTTAGATAAAAGAATCACAAAGAGTTTTAATACAGACCTGATGGTTGATTCACAAGTAAGATTAAATCGTCATTTGACGGGAACGTCTCATTGGATCTTCTGCAGAACCAGCTGAAGATGAGATCGTTTTGATTAACAGTAGAATCTGGATCCTTAGACAACGAACCATCCATATGAATATCATAATACCAGCCTATAAAAAGTAAAAGGATAATTTATGTCTATTTTAACAAGTGAATGAGTAAATAACGCAATGCGTAATAAATGTCCCCGCCGGAAGTGCTGATCTGTGGAAATTAACTAGCCTGAACCTTAAAACTTCAGTGAAAAACTTTAGTGAATAAAATAATAATGTTACTGCATGCAAAAGAAGAGAATACCAACAATGCATGTATACAACTGAAATATAAAACATGAAAACATTATGAACCTTCAGCCATTTTGAATAAATTTGCATAAATTTGCATGAATAATGAATTTCAAAATTCTGTGTAGAAGTTTGGAAGCCCCCACCCAGCCCTATCAGATAAAACAATCGGAATCAAAATCCGATGTGAAATAGAGGAGAAGTAGCATTTTTCGTCAGTTTTGAATAAATTTGCATAAATTTGCATGAATAATGAATTTCAAAATTCTGTGTAGAAGTTTGGAAGCTCCCACCCAGCCCTATCAGATAAAACAATCGGAATCAAAATCCGATTTGAAATAGAGGAGAAGTAGCATTTTTCGTCAATTTTGAATAAATTTGCATAAATTTGCATGAATAATGAATTTCAAAATTCTGTGTAGAAGTTTGGAAGCCCCCACCTAGCCCTATCAGATAAAACAATCGGAATCAAAATCGGCCAAGAAATGACGGAGAAGTAGCATTTTCTAACATTTGAGCACACACGGACAGACGGATGGACGAACGGACGGACACACACACACACACACACACACGCACACATGCACACACGAACGGAGCCCGTTTCATAGTCCCCTCGCGAACTTCGTTCGGCGGGGACAATAACATATACAACACTGCTAACTTAAGGCATTTGCCTAAAAAGACCAATAATTCACATATCTTTCACTTCATTTGGTAGAGAAAGCAATTCTCTTTTCACAAAACCAATCAAGTCTGAATTTAAGTATATATAGCAAAGTTGATATTTTCCTCTGATGTACTGTAGGTGCATGTAAGCTGTTACAAGTGCTGTATTTCATGATCACAAAAACTTTTTAAATCCTGAAAATTGATATTAAAAGTTTTGTGAAAAATAATAACTGAAGTATAAAGTTAACGTGTGTTCTGTAATTATTAAACCTATCAAAATTCTTTCAATATCAACTTTTTAAATTCATAGTACTGTTCCATGATTAAAAAATGTAGAATGGATACTTTTAGCTAAATACCAAGTGAATCATTTTGCTTAGTTTTTTAATGGTCTAAATCTTCCAAAAAACTGATGTAAAAAAAAACACTTACCAATGGCTATTGAGCTACCCCCATCAATGTAAGCAAAGAGAGGAGAATATATAACACGGACATAGGTCTGGTCATTCTTGCTCACACCTATAGATCCATCCCTCAAAAAGACAGTGACATGAAGTCTGAACACATAGGTTCCATATTCTACTGTGTACGCAGGCACATAGAGTGTAGTGAGATTTGTTTCGATTGAATCCGGTAGCTGGTAACAATTCTCGTCAACTGGCACTGTGAACACGTCGTTGAGCTTGAATACTATCCATTGGTAACTGACACTTGCAGCCGTGACACAGTCTACATTGACTTCTGCAGCAAAATGCAGTCTTCTATGTCGATGATACTGTTTTGCTGAGCTGTAGCTACTTTCTCCATCTAAGATATGCATGTTAGGCAACAGGCAGACAGAAGCCTGGACAAAGGCATCAGAAGTTGCATGCCTACTAGATACTGCATTTGAAGCTGATGCAGTGGTGGTATACAATCCAGCCGAGGTGTATGTATGCTCCACAACAACTGAAAAGAACTCCCTGGGATCGAAGGGCATGTCCAGGTCAGAAGGAATGTACATGGTGACGTTCTCGTGGACTTTAAGAGTGGAGAGAGTTTCTGAGGTGCCATCTCCATAATCCATGGCAAATACAGAGTTCCATCCCAGCTGGGAGGAGAAGAGAACAAATGTAACTGCATCGTGCTGCATGACAGGTCCATCATTGATGAGATATATTCCAGTTATGCCCTCCACTATGATTACGCTCAGGTTTGCTCTGCCACTGGAAAAAGTGTTCATGGCACTGACCTCTATGTCATACACTCCTTCTTCCAGGAACTTGTACTCTATTGTGGGGTAGGTTGTATTAAAGAGGTGTCCCCCTACATTCCATTCACACAGCTCTATGGTCCCTTTCAGAGGCTGGACACTGAGTATAACAGGGAATTCTAATGGTAAGGTGGCCATCAAGCTCCCATCATCTCCTATAGGAGAAAATGAAAACAGTATAACAATCAATAATAAGGGAAAAAATAACTTTAATAGCAAATTGCATTTTTTTTTCTCGACAGGCTTATTTCTTAACACTTTGTATCTTATGGTGTTACACAAGCTAACAACTAACAATGTTTTTCCATGTCAAGGAATGCACATATCTAAATCGACATAAACTTGGAGACATGATTCAAACAAAATGATGAGATCTAGCTGCTTATCAACTTATAGCAACATTTTATAGGGAAATGTCTTACCTGAAAAGCTTTGCACTGTGAGATCTTCAATATCTTCCAACACAGCAACATACACTTTGTAGTAAACACTGCTCACATAGTTGTACAGGAAGAGCTGGACCGTGTACAAATCTGGGACATAGTATATGTGGCTGACAGTGAAATTTCTGTAGTCTGGTTCATATGGAATTGGTTCAAATGATTCTGATGAATGGAAGATAAAATTGTGAATGGCATTAAAACAAAAGTATATACAGGAAAATTTATACAGAATATTCATTCTGTATAATTCAAATGAATGAAATATCAATAAACTAAACCAATGGCTAGTGACCACTAAAACATTTAAGAAGTCATTTGTTAGAAAACAATGAAACAAAATATGAATGCTAAATTGAATAATGCTACACATATGGGAAAACATTCCCTATATGGAATCATTAGAGTGAAAAGAATCATTTATTCTAATCTACATTCGTGCGAGTTTAATCCTTTATGATTTTCATTAAATTTTGTGCGCACTACAACAGTCTAATTAGATATGTATTGCTGAAGAGAGAAAAAAAAGTCACCAACCTATAGTTCCATCTCCATAATCTATGTAACAGTAAACATCAGTGGGTATTCCATCACTTGTGTAGTTAACAAACATCTCAAATGTATCCTCGAGAGGAAATTGAAGAGGTGCATTGATGAATATATCAAGCGTAGTGACTGGGTTTTCAACAATGACTGTGGTAGATTCTGAAGCCTCGTTAATCTCGTGGTACAAAGTTGCTCTCACAGTGTAATTTCCTGTACTTGGAATAAGTCAAATATACTTGATAATCAAATTTTATGATGTACTGATGTAAGTAGACTGTCAACAAAATAGCTGATAATAAAGAAAAAATAAGATTTTACAAAACAAAAAATCACACTTTTAGTAAGTGCTCTACAATAATTTATCTTCAACACGATAAAAACTACTTTTAAAAAATAAACTCAAGGGTAATTTCAAAGGCCTATTGTACTGCCCATAGAAATCAGGTTCGGATTACATAATACACCATTGTAATGTTCGCACATTTCTAAAGGTGATAGACAGGTCTATTGAAATTGCCTTCAGTTGATTTTTCGAAAGTAGTTTTAATCGTGTTCTTCCTTCTTTTCCTTAAAGCAGCCAATGCTTAAAAACATCAACTTCATACCCATGGTTTATATAGATTCCCAAGGTTCCATCATTTCCAAATTATGAACTGTAATATACATCACACAGCATTCAAATTTTCCTGAAAGTTTCTGTAAATTGCTAAGAGGATACAACAGTATTGGTGTACCATATAGCAGAACAGGAAACATACCAAGAGCCAATTAAGGCAGTGGTATTATTTACAGAATATTTTGGTAAAGGAAAATATGAAGGAATTTAAGAACTTTACATTATACTTCATCTGGCTTGGAAAAGGACATCATTTCTAACCTTTCTTAATATCAAACACTGCATGAAAGAGAATACTGGTACAGCGTGGATATAGTAATAGAACATGAAACACACAAAACAAAATCTATAGCAAAAAAATATGAAAGTTTATCCATGGGGTCACCAAAAGTCAGAGACGACTCAACAGCACCTAACAACACTAGAAAAGGGAAAACTAAGAAAAAAACATGATAGCTTTGAGGTTGTCTACTTCACCTGGCTTGGATAAGTACAACCACACCTCGTCCACTTCATCTGGTCTTGTAGCCTGGCGGTATGAATCAAAGTAGAAGTCTACTGTATTCTCATCTTCATTGTAGGCACTCCATTCAATGAGAGCAGGCCAACCAGACTCCGCAGCAAGAGAGCCAATGAAAGGTTGGTCAGTCTCAACAACGAAATCGCTGACGTAAAACACAAGTCCTGAAATCTGGTAGAAGAAATATCAAACAAGATTAAAAAGCTTTTTTAGCATATATATATGTATATATATATTTCACTGGATACCGCTTTTCGGAGACAGACGACAATGCGGTTTATTCCGTCATAATAGGGAGACCTACGTACAGGAGACACGAGTACAAAGTAAAAAGACAGCGTGTCTCCCTATTACACCAGTTTTGGGTGTATATATATTAGTGCTGGTATCGACACGCCTGATGTCGCCACTATGGCGACAAAAGTACTGGTTTTGGACTTTGCCGACATGTCGACACGCATGCTCCGATGGCGACATAAAATGGGTCTTTTTACATGTACCTCGCCGTGGCGTCGTGCGCGCGTACGTGATTTGTTTCACATACGCATTAGCAGCGCGCGCGCGCGACACGATCGCTGCGTATCTAGCTGCGACGACCAGTATACATTACGTACATGTACATGCCTAGATATGCGACACTAGCTGACTCGCACCGCATGACTTTCATTAATGCTTGATAAATTGGATCATACAAAACAAATTTTGGGGCAAATAGTTGACAGTGTGCACTTTGAGAACTGTAAGTGAGTATGACTGCGAGTGTGAGCCCGTGAGGACATAGTGCATGTATTCCATGTAAAGCTCTTGTGAATTTGTGTCGGGTAACTCTGGTTTAATAGTGTACGGTCACTACGGGAGCGACCCGAGTTTAGACTTGTTTGACTCATGTCCAGATGTCTACACATGTCGACATCGGCGTTAATTTTATTGCGACATGGCGACATAGATTTTCCATGCCGATACCAGCACTAATATATATATATATATATATATATACATATAAAACAAGTGAATGAGTAAATTACGCAATGCGTAATAAATGTCCCCGCCGGAAGTGCAGATCTGTGGAAATTAACTAGCCTGAACCTTAAAACTTCAGTGAAAAACTTTAGTGAATAAAATAATAATGTTACTGCATGCAAAAGAAGAGAATACCAACAATGCATGTATACAACTGAAATATAAAACATGAAAACATTATGAACCTTCAGCCATTTTGAATAAATTTGCATAAATTTGCATGAATAATGAATTTCAAAATTCTGTGTAGAAGTTTGGAAGCCCCCACCCAGCCCTATCAGATAAAACAATCGGAATCAAAATCCGATGTGAAATAGAGGAGAAGTAGCATTTTTCGTCAATTTTGAATAAATTTGCATAAATTTGCATAATTAATGAATTTCAAAATTCTGTGTAGAAGTTTGGAAGCCCCCACCCAGCCCTATCAGATAAAACAATCGGAATCGAAATCCGATGTGAAATAGAGGAGAAGTAGCATTTTTCGTCACTTTTGAATAAATTTGCATAAATTTGCATAATTAATGAATTTCACGATTCTGTGTAGAAGTTTGGAAGCCCTCACCAAGCCCTATCAGATAAAACAATCAGAATCAAAATCGGCCAAGAAATGACGGAGAAGTAGCATTTTCTAACATTTGAGCACACACGGACAGACGGACGGACGGACACACACACACACACACACACACGCACACAAACGGAGCCCGTTTCATAGTCCCCTCGCGAACTTCGTTCGGCGGGGACAATAAAGTTCACAACATCGTATAAAATACACACACATAGAGCATGTGTATTCTTTATGCTGATGAGAACTTTATTTTCTACATGATATACACACACACATATTTATCCAACACATACATTCCCTTTGCTTCACTTCACAGGTACCTTTAATTTCCTGTAACAAGCCTACACTAGCGCAATTATCAAAATTATGTTAACGAAAACCAGCAATTTCTTCTCAATAAATACACTAATCAGCACATTATACGGTACTGATTATTTGGCTGATACTTGGGTAGCTTAGCGAACGAAAAAACGCAAGCGGAACGCAAACGGTAAAATTGTTGGTGATAGAAGTGAATTTAAAAAAATTGGATTTTGACATTTGTATTGACAGTTTTGGTAATATTAAGCCAAATGCAGGTAGTAGGGGTATTTTAATCTGTCCAATGACATGTTTCTAAATATAATAATGATTTTCAACAATATGCATTTTGCGTTCCCGACGCATCTTTTCGCGGCACTTTGTTTTGCTAAGTTACATTAGCATATACTTGACATAAATAAAAATTCAAACTTAGTAACGATCTATAGCTCATAAAATTCTTATGCTTTTGTACTTTTATATCCTGCAAAACACTTTAGTAAAATAAGACAATATGTGAAATAGAAATACATAGCTTATAAAACTGTTACTTCCACTGAAAATACAACATTCTAATCAACCCCCTCCCCCCACAAACAAACACACACACTCATACTGACATGCGGGCATAATAAAATTATTTAACATCTTAGAAAAGAAAATATTCATTATCATACATGTACATATATCTGAACAATTCAAATCCCTTATGAAACTGACATAGTGCTATAATTCACCGTTTTCTCTAATTATGAAACAAGATATAATTTTTCAATTTGCAAAGTCCCAAATCTAAGCCCTTTTATAACAGACAAAAAATCCTGTGTATTTACCCAAAATTTTCACTTCTATGTTTTCTAATATTTTGCAGTTTTCTTTCAAATTAATTTGTTTTTAAATACAGCTTAATCCACTTTATTCTAAGTCACATCTGATCACTTAATGTGAACCATACTTACCAGTTCTACAAACTTGATTTGTGACTCGCAGTACACTGCTGTACTATTAATCTCACTGTACACAGTTACAGACACATTGTGTACTCCCAACCCAATGATGTTTTGAAGCTCCATGGGAAAAGGTAAGGTGTCCAAGGGCACTGCATACAGTTGATCATTTGGTAGCCCACCATGGGAGAATCCTTGATCAAAGACTGGAAAACCATCAATTTCCATGTAATAATACAATGGATCTGGAAATTCATGGTGGTAGAAGACCAACAGGTCTGACTCTCCAAGAATGTAAATGTCATAATCATAGGTCAGATTCACACTTCTGTATGAACATATTTCGTAAATGATCATGGAATAGACCAAAACTTCTGAGAAGTAGCCTTCATATTGACCTGTCACATCACAGATTGTTATAATGTTGTATGCTGCTGGTTGTGTGTAGACGTGTGATAATGGTTCCTGAAGATCATTCGCAGATGTATAGTAGGCAGTGCTGTCATTGAAGTCCCAGGCACAATAAAAATTTGGATACAATGCGAAGTCTGTCCAGAATGTGATATTGAATTCATGATTCACCTCCACAAGAGAAGGTGTGCTCACCGTAAACGAATCTGAAGTAGAGAAGAAACATGCGGACAATGGCCCAAATTCACAAAAGAGGTTTATCTAACCCATGGTTTAAACTTCCATTTTAAGCGTAGTACACGCATGTCCTCATGTCCAATGGGCATACAGTAATGCACTTACATGTATATACGCTTATTTACACTTATTTTAGTCCACGGTGGAGGTTTAAACCATGGTTTGGACCATGGGTCAAGATAAACCTCTTTCGTGAATTCAGGCCAATGTCATTAACCCATTCAAGACAACTGACCACATTTTGTGGTTTGCTTCTATAACTTTTGATTCAGAGCTCTAAGGAATATACCAGATACATGAGTAGCAAAAGCAAAAATTTCTGCACACACTATGTCCGGTTTTGCTGCATGACCATGTTGCGCTTGATGCCAGGAAATTTTAAAACAAGAATGCCTCATTAAGGCCTGTACGGCATCCGCATCCATGAAAACAAGTAAAAAGGTTTGGTTTTTTTACCACCAAACGGGTAACCTGGGGATCTCGTTTAGGGTATCAAAAACAGGAAAGAAGAACCAATCCTCGAATAGGATTACTATGCAAGACCTAAAAAATCAATGTGAAGGATCTTTCCTGTTTTTGATACCCCAAACGAGATTTTCCCTGAACAGGGTATCAAAAACCCTGTCAAAACCTCTCAACTCAAGGCTTAGGGCGCTTTTCAGAAAGTCATGGATGCAGATGCCGTACAGGCCTCAATGAGACATCCCCCGACGCCCCCCCCCCCCCCCCCCCCCCCCCCCCCCGGATTGACGATCGATTGCAATCATATTGCAATCAACATTGCAAGGCTCGAATGGTATGGTCATTCAAACTTTCTGTACAAAACAAAAATGACGATATTTTATCATCTATTCCATGTACTACAACGAATACTTACAAGAAAAAAAATCTGGAATTACATGATCATCTAGTAGATCTATGGACTTTTATTCAATTCTGAAGGGAAAAATGTGACGAACTCGCACACATTGATTTTTTTCCCTTCATAATAATTTTCCCTTGTACGTAGACTAGAACGGCTGCGATGTTTTCTTCATTCCTGTGCAGTGGAAACCGTTTGAATACGGCTGCAAGATTTTCAAACGGAGAATAACTTAGACCCTGAATTACCTGAAAAAGGAGCATTACAAGGAATAAAACAGTCAAATTGGTAAGTGAACAGATTCATGAATGTTTAGAGCCTAGGCCTAATCTATTCAATTTGAAAAAATATTTCTATTTTAAAAGGGGTCTACAAGCCTTTTTACGACTACATGCCAACTGTTCGTCGGCTATCAGAAAGTTTGCACAGCAGAGTGATAGGAGCATCACTGTCTCTAAGTGAAGAGCCGACCCTACCCAAACAAGAGGCTAACGAACGAGAGACAGAATTTTCGGTCTAGAGCTAGACTAGACCAAAAATTCTGTCTCTAGTTCCTTAGCCTCTTAATTATTGGCAAACCCGGAAAATAGGGGACCAGATGGGCGTGCTGTTCAATATTGTGTTTGACAATACGCCAGACGTGCGTCTCTTGACGGAATAAACTGTATTGTCACACACAATATTGAATACAGCACACGCGTCTGTCCCGTTCTCCAGGTTTGCCCTCTTATTTGGGTAGGGTCGACCCTACCCAAATTTGGGTACAGATCTAACTTGTTAGGGTCCTCTTATTTGGGTAGAGGCTAATGAACTAAGACCCTACCCAAATAAGAGTCTAATAATGAACTAAGTTAGAGACAGAATTTTCGGTCCAAATGTAGTATGTACTTAGACTTAGACCAGAGTCAATTTACCTTTAACTTTAGTTTTTTTTATTTGTAGATTTAACGTATCTAGGGGATCTAATGACTAGTCTTCCCTTGAAAAAGTATGGTAGTGTATCCAGTGTCCGAACACTTTTCAGAAAATCGACGATAGCAAATAAAATATCAAACAAATATCTGTCAAACTTACATAATGAATGCTCAAAGTCCTACAGAAAAAGAAGTTGATGGAATTTTAAAAAGACAACGTAGATTTAATACAATATTCCCTTCCGATTGAACCCCTTCCCAACGACGCGGCGTTTTGGTCCCTTGAAAAAGGTACTGTATTTCCGAACGTGTGAAACCTATGGGAAAAAGACACAACCTTTGTTTCAATAGCGTGGTTTTCATACGCATAATCCCACGCGTATGAAAACCCATTTTAGGCGCTTAACAGTACACGTTCGGTAATACAATCTGTTTGGAATTATAATCCTTGACTAGATCTATATAGTCAAGGATTGTAATTCCGAACAGATTGTATTACCGAACGTGTACTGTTAAGCGCCTAAAATGGGTTTTCATACGCGTGGGATTACGCATATGAAAACCACACTATTGAAACAAAGGTTGTGTCTTTTTCCCCATAGGTTTCACACGTTCGGAAATACAGTACCCTTTTCAAGGGACCAAAATGCCGCATTGTTGGGAAGGGATTCACTCGGAAGGGAATATCGTATTAAATCTACGTTGTCTTTTTAAAATTCCATCAAATTCTTTTTCTGTAGGACTTTGTGCATTCATTATGTACGTTTGACAGATATTCGTTTGATATTTTATTTGCTATCGTTGATTTTCTGAAAAGTGTTCGGACACTGGATCCACTACCATACTATTACCAAATGTGGGCGCTAATGCACTTTCGTATCCATGCGCATTGGGTACCCTACCCCTACCCCTACCCCTAACCCTAGCCTAGGGTTAGGGGTAGGGTATGGATACGAAAGTGCATTAGCGCCCAAATGTGTGAAACCTATGGGAAAAATTCAAAAAGACACACAACCTTCCCCGATTTCAGGCCAACGGGATGAAGACTGGGGGTGACGAGAGAGCAGGTTATATTGTATAAGATAGTAGTGACAGTACTTATGTTTTTTGCCACATTTTATGATCTTCTGCCCCGTGTTCTGTGTCAGTATGTGTCAAATAGTGTGGAGAACATACGCGTGCGGCGTAGTCCCACACGTATGAAAGCCATTTTAGGCGCTTAACTGTACGCGTTCGGTAATACATTAATGCTGTTCAGAAATACAATGCATGACTAACAAAGTTGTACTCGACTCTAACGTTTAACGTTGTCGTTAGTCTACTCATTTCATAAATTCATTGAAATATCTTCTAACTAATCTTCTAACTTAGGAATCTAGATCTAGATCTATTCTATTCATGTATCAACTTTCATGAGGCCACAACGCATCACCATGATCACAAGCTCTCTTATTGGATAAACCAAAGCTCTAACTAAGTTTAGATCTAACTTAGATCTCACTGTCCCTGGCCGACTCTGTCTCCAGCTCGCGCACCCCGCGACTGTACTAGGTCTAGGTCTAGGTCCTAGGACTAGGTCTAGGATCAGCCAGCAGGGTGTGGAGCGGTGTACGGTGTGCAATGCAGTTCTGTGTTTTCTCCAGTGGACGGTGCTAGCTAGTAACACTAACAGTTAGGCACTTGCTTGTGAAACAGTCGTGCAGTCAGTACTGGCTGCAAAAAACTTACTCTCATTTGCTCCTACACCGGTATCAGAAATGAAAAGATGAGACACAATCACAAAGACGACGAATGTCCCCTGGATCACCATCATATTCTTCGGAATGACTGACATGCCGGCATGACTTTTTCAATCATTTCACGCCATATTCTGCAGCAGACGATATTATAGTATCGATATCATCTTCGATATAATTAATATAATTAATATCCGATATCCAACTAGGCCGCGCTAGGCAGGGGAATTGTCCCACCCCCCCCCCCCCCCCTTCCACAATCAGGAACAAATTCACTTTGCTACACGAATTATTTGATGATCAATGATTATATATATGTTTGCTGTCGTAAACTTCCTCATTGTCGTTTTCCCTTTTGAAATTGCCGTTCTCGATCCCTTGGCTTGGAGATCTCTCAGGGGCGTCCGAAGGGGGACGTGGTGTGACCCTATCGGGAAAGTCGACTATTCCACAGGCTAAGGCAAATCTTTAAAAAGAAATGTTGTTAGTGTTCATTGTTGTTTGCTTGTTTGCCTGTTTGGGGGGGGGGGGGGGGGGGGAGGGGGTTGAACATCATGTTTGCAAATTCGAAATGTTTATATCGGCTTTCGGTACTCAACAGATCAAAAAGCCTGAAAATGTTTTATGAAATTATGTATATATAAACATATTGTGTTAAATAAATCAATTAATTTAGTTTATTTCACTTGTTGAAAATTTTCAATAAGGCCCTACCTTGGCAAAATTTTCCAGACTGCATGACACATGGGATATATATATATATATATATATATATATATATATATATATATATATATATATATATACATATATATATATATATATATAAGGAGAATGAACCCTTCATGGAAACTTGGATTGAGTAATTCAGTAGAAAAATCAGACAGGAGAATAGTGAAATTTTGAGAAAATTGGACAAAGAATGAGAAAGTTATGGATTGTTAATGTTAAGATTACTAATGATTATGAAGATCCTATTTGCAATGCGGTCATGATCTGTGATGTTATACATTAACAATTTCCCACTCTTATGGTGAAAAAGAAGGGTCTTTTTTCATGGGAGGACATGTGAAAATAAGCATACATTAACAAATGTCCCCCGTAGAACCAGTCTTATATAAATACCCATATATACATATAAATAAATATTTATTGAATAATAATGGATAGTTACATGAGAATAGAAAGGGTGAATTTATAATTCCCACTTATTGACCACAAAAACATGATAACAGATGATGGCATTAAAGAAGTCACAAAATCAATTTGAAACTGCTTTCAAACTGTAAAAAAAAATTTCTTACAATTTATCTGTAAAAGGTGAATTTATTATACATTTCTAATAAAAACAAATAAACATAGCAATGCATGCCTGTTCAGGTGCGTGCACATTAACATTTGCATGCATGTATATGCATGTGTGAACAGAAATTCAAACTGGCCGCCAATCTGCCTATATAGTGGCCACTTTTGCCGTTTCCCTTAGGTGGCCACTATGGACAGGTTTGACTGTATATATATATATATAATGGTTGCGTAGCTTAAATCAAAGTTCCCCAGAGCTGTCCTCCCTTTTTGAATTTTTGCAAAGGTTGAAAAAATGTCTATTATTCTAATGTATACATATTGTATCTCAAAGCATTCGCTTGGATCCAGCTGAGGCATGCGGCTTGTCTTTGTTCAAAACTCACCTGCCCCCGACAAAGGAATTAATTAATAAGGTTGAAGATTTGTCAATCTGTCGGTCAATTGAATCTGGTGTCGCCGAAATCACTGGCCCGTCTCCGTGGTCTAGTGGTTAAGGCATTGGCGTTCTAAGCCAACGACCCGGGTTCGATTCCCGGCGGAGACATTTTTTCAACCTTTGCAAAAATTCAAAAAGGGAGGACAGCTCTGGGGAACTTTGATTTAAACTGGGCAACCATTATTCTCTCATTTTCATTTCTCACAATTATAATTATTTCCACGAGAGTTGCCAAAGCTGTTGTATATGTTATTTCCTTACAATTTTATATATATATATATATATATAAAGTTCAAAAGTTCTGCGACATGCAGAGATTAAAAATAGAGAGAGACACAGAATAAATGAATCCGTTAGACACAAAAGGTTCAATATTACGCCTATAAGGCTTCTTCAGGAAATGATACCAAGGACAAAAAATGCACCAAGGATAGTGTAAAACGCGTAATTATTGTCAAAACAACAAGCGTAAAATTATATATATATATATATATATATATATAAATGTAAGGAAATAACATATACAACAGTTTTGGCAACTCTCGTGGAAATAATATAATTGTTGTGAGAAATGAAAATGAGAGAATAATGGTTGCGTAGCTTAAATCAAAGTTCCCAAGAGCTGTCCTCCCTCTTTGAAACTTTTGTAAAGGTAAATGTCTCCGCCTGGGATCGAACCCGGGTCGTTGGCTTATAGAACGCCAATGCTTTAACCACTAGACCACGGAAACGGGCCAGTGGTTTTGGCGACATTAACCCTTCATAGAAACTTGGGTTGAGTAATTCAGAAGAAAAATCAGAGGGGAAATAGTGAAATGTTGAGAAAATTGGACAAAGAATAAGAAAGTTATAGATTGTCAATGCTATAAGATTACTAATGATTATGGAGATTCGGTCTACGCCCGATAGTCCGCGGGGCCGATAGAACGCGGGTCCGATAGACCGCGGGGCCGATAGACCGCGGGGCCGATAGACCGCGGGGCCGATAGACCGCGGTGTCTGAAATGCAACCCATTTTCACATCACGTCTTAAAAGCATAATGACTCAAATAATTCATGTATCTTAATCCGGGGGGGGGGGGGGGTATCTTCCATTGAAATCCGTACAGCATCCGCGAACCTGAAAACGAGGAAAAAGGGTAGTTTTTCAGGGTCGGGCGCGGATCCGCGCGGATCCGCGTTTTGGGTGTCAAAAACGAAAAATATATTATGATAAAAAAAAAAAATAATAATAATACCTGGTTCTTTTAAAGCGCATTACACATAGCAACACTACATGTCCCTATGCGCTTTATAAAGTAAGAACGAAATAACTTAGAAATAAGAAGGTGCATGCAATGTAATGTTGGACACTGAGTTCATACTCTATAAGTATTAAACAGATATCTTTTAAGGGAGATTTTGAACTTATCTAAGTTGCTTTCATATCTCATGATACCCTTTTCATATAAGAGGGTATCAAAATCACACTTCTGACCAAATGCAGGGAAAAAGGGTATGAAATTTAACACGGCCAATCCAGGGAAAGGGTACAATTTATTCAGAATTTGAGAATTTCGGTCGTATATGCTCGCCCTGTTAAGGGTGTAAAAACCAGTCGTTAATTATTTCTCTCCGTGTTTAGGGTATCAAAATCAAGAATGAAAACATACCCCTGTTTAGGGTATCAAAATCACAAAATCTGAATCCTCGTTTAGGGTGCTTTTCAGAGGGTAAAGTTCGCGGATGCTGTACGGATTTCAATGGAAGATACCCCCCCCCCCCCCCCGGGATTAAGATACATGAATTATATGAGTCATTATGCTTTTAAGACGTGATGTGAAAATGCGTTGCATTTCAGACACCGCGGTCTATCGGCCCCGCGGTCTATCGGCCCCGCGGACTATCGGGATTCCCCCGGAGATTCTATTTGCAGTGCGGTCATGATCTGTGATGTCATTAACAATTTTCCCATTCTTATGGTGAAAAAGAAGCTTTTTCATGCATGGGACATGTAAAAATAAGTAACCCATGAATCATGGACAAAATGCATCGATATTAACATGGACAAAGGGTTATTTTGGAAAGTATTTACTATTGTGACCAAATGGGAGAGTTCTCTATTAATGACATCACACTATGACCGCAGTGCATGGATTTCGATATATAAAGGCCTATGCCATTAGTGATCTCATTTTTACAAAAACATCCATATCTTTTTTTATTTTTGGCCGATCATTCTTTCATTATTCTCCTCTGATATTCTGCTTCGGACCAAGTTTCCATGAAAAGCCTCCAAGGCTTCACCCTGATATCAACTTGGTTTTAAAGGAAGCAAAAAAAAATAAAAAATAAATAAATAAAAATTAAAAATTAAAAAAAAATTAAAATTTAAAAATTAAAAAAATAAAGAATCATATCAGTTAAATTTCGATCAAAATCCGATAAGCATTATAAAAGTTATATATGAATTTTTGAAGTTGTTATCAGTCAAACACAAATTGGTAACTCCGTGACGTATCTTGAGAGCTCATCTCCCATTTGTACTGAAAAAAATCATACATTTCCATTTTCTCTCTAAAATATATTTCATCAAACATGCACGGCCTAGATCATTTCACTTATGCTTTTCCAAAAACTTGTGTGATCAAACCTGTCACATCAAAAACTAAGAGTAAGAAAATTAAAATTTATGAATTTTGTGTACGGAGCAAACGGGGAGAGGAACTCGCAAGATATGTCACGAAGTTGCCAATTTGTGTTTGGTTGATTACAACTTCAAAAATTCATAACTATCTTATTTCTTATCCGTGGTTTTGATCAAACTTTCATCTGTTTCTTTGTTTTTCTGCTTCTTTTAAAACAAATTTAAAGGGGAAAGTCCATCCTGAGTACAAGTTGAAAAATTAAAGAAACGGATCAGTGAGAGTTTGAGCAAAATAAAAAAAGTTATGAACTTTTGAAGTTGTATATCATTCAAACACAAGTGGGCAACTCCGTTACCCACTTGAATCTTGCGAGCTCCTAGTCCTATTTGCACCCGGGGGGGGGGGGGGGTGTCTCATTGAGACGTGTATATCATCCGCGTAAATTATCACTTTCTGAAAAGCACCTTAAACGGGGATTGCCGTATAGGAACTCCTTGGTAGTAGTTTTGATACCCTAAACATGCAGGGAAACCCCTCTAACATCTCTGATTTTTATACCCTTATATAACGGCGATTTCCGCGGATCTTCTTCTTATCACATCAGAATCATGGGCAGCTAGCGGAGCTGGAGGGGGGGGGGGCTGCAGCCCCCCCCCCCCCCACTTTATAGAGTAGACACGTTAAAAATAATTTCGGTCAAAAGGCTCGAAAATTGTCATTAATGAGTGAAATCAGATCAGCCCCCCCCCCCCCCCACTTTCAAAAACGCTCCGCGGCCCCTGAGAATTTGATACCCCTTTTCTTGACTTTTGCTGTTTTTGATACCCTAAACGCGTAACCCGGGTTATCCGCCAAATGCTGAAAAAATTCTTTTTATCCGTTTTCGTGTACGCGGATGATTTACAGGTCTCAATGAGACAACCCCCCCCCCCCGGGCATTTGCACTGCCAATAACCCCCAAAACTTTTCTATAAAGAAAATATTCAAACATACATAAAATTATGCACCTTAGATAATAATCACTGCTCATTATGTTTTTATACAAAACTTGTATGAAAAAAAAAAATCCATTTATTCATCAAAAACTAAGAAAATGACAATCCTTTTTTGATGTCGTGCTATAATTTTCTAATTTAAGAAAAAATCAAAGCGGGATTGAGCTGCCTTGTAATTTCCAGCTGATAAAGTGTTGGCGGGGGGGGGGGGAGTAGCGGTTAGGGGTGCCAATTTCACAGCCCATGATTGCCCAGGCCGGGTGCCATCATTTCTTACTTTGTTTATTTTGCGTGGTCACTCTCTCTCACACTGCCTATAGCACATAGGAATATATAGCCTCTAAAGACTTGGAAAAATGTTTTGTTAATTCCAATAGGCTACGCCACTGGTAGAGCCGACCGAGACGATCGTCGGACTATAACATATAGGCTAAAATTTTAACTTACTACATATAGAGTTAGATACGCACTATCTACTAGTATGTCGTACTAGTATTTACGTTTATTTATTTATTTTTTATTTTTTGCTTCGCTGATCTTTGTCGGGGAGCAAACGATGAGCGGAACTCAGTAGCGGTCGGTCATGTGTATCACTGTGTGTGCTACCAAGGAGTTCTGTGATAACTCCTTGGTGCTACTCATTGGTTTTAAACGTGTGTGTATAGTGTATAGCACATGCTGCCTTTGTTGGGATTTTACGTGCCTGTCCCGGCACATAAATCAGTTTTTGCTTCTTATTTGTTTACTATTAAACTTCAGGAGGCGAAATCTTCACAGTGTCTTATTACAGTATTTTGCAATTTATCAACAAAAATTGAAGAAATCTGACGAACAGTTGTAATGATATAGAAATGTGTGAACCAGATGATGTACAAAATAATGACGCAAAACGACTTCGTCTCCCACTGTGAGGGTAAGCTACAAGATATATTTGATAACCAAATAAAACTTGATCTTTTCCATGATAAAAACAATGGAGAGGGTAACAAATTGCGGACATATCGATTATTCAAAACTTCCATCAACGAAAAAAAATATCTAAAAAATCTTACTGATAGAAACATAAGACAAAACATCTGCAAACTTCGCATAAGCTCACATAACCTACCAATTGAAAAAGGAAGATATCATCGCCCTCACAAAATACCAGCGAATATACGTTTTTGTGAAGAATGTAGTATGCAAACAGTAGGAGACGAATTCCATTATGTCATGCAATGTGATAAATTTAGAATAAGAAGAGAAATGTTTTTTGATAATCTTAAAGCACTCAATGATATAACTTTGAAAACATAAACAGTTTGGAGAGATTCATATTTATAATGTCACTAAAAGAAGACGATCTCATAAAAGAATTTGCCAATTTTTTGCGATATACTATTGATCAACGTGGTAACCTTTAAATTGTTTATTATTAGACATATCTATATATATAGTGTAAGTATACGTATATAATTCTTTTAATGGCTCTTTTTCTCATCACCTTACACTACTTGTACATAATCTGATAATTTATATTTCATGAAAGAGCATGTCTAGTTGATCAATTATGAGTATTTTTGTTTGTTTGTTTGTTTGTTTGTTTGTTTTGAATGTTATACTCACGATATATTGTTCTGTTTTTGTCATGACTAAGTTACTCCTATTATTATTATTATTATTATTATTATTATTGTTCTTACTATTAATGTTATATTCGAGCAAAATATTGATGGATATGTCAATGAAGTTCAATGAATAAATACATACATACATACATGTACAAATCATCATTAGTATTATTTTCATCAAATAATTTACAAAGAATTTAGAGTACAATGTTTAAAAATACAACAAAAAGAAAACAATTAACATTAAAAAAAAAAAAGATTTGATAATTACAGTTGAAATAATAAATAAGTGCATGAAAGCTTAAAATATAATTAGAATGTATAAATATTCCAAAGAAGGCAAGTAATGGCATCAGCATATATAGTTGGCTGTTATGCCACAATTAAATCTAAAGCTCAAAATATTGTATTTCGAGCGCCTTTAGAAACGAAGCATAATTTTCCTGCAAAATTTTACAAGGTTGGAACGGATTTCTGGTTTTTCACAATTAAGGAGCTGATTCATTTTGAGTGTATTTGGCCGCTCAGTGTAATATTTTTGAAGATGAAATTTTCTTTCCTTATTAAAAGAAGGACAAATGAATAGATAGTGAAATTTATCATTGATTGCCGGTTGCATAGTGTACAAATTTTCATGTTTCTTTGACGTTTTTCATATCTTCCCGAGACAACTGGAAGTCGATGGTTAATTCCCCATCGGAATCTACAAAAAGTAATTCGATCTTTTTTATTCATATTGCTGAGGTAACTTTCTAGGCAAAGATTTTCTTTGAATATTCTATAATTTACACACTGTGAATTTTCGTTTATCACTATAAACCAATTTTGCAATTTTGAATCCCTGTGAATCTTTTATTCGCAGATCTACAGCTTGTTTTACCCACTCTCTGCATGCTAGAGGAACCACAAATGTCATATAAATTTGTCATGCCCAACCTATCAAGAGTTTGTCTGATATATACCTTGATCGGAAAGTATCTTTACAATCTCGTAAATAATACCAGACATTTTTGTTTGACTATTGTGAACTAATTCATACCAGACGTTTATCATTAATTCTATTTTCAATATATTTCTCTAATTTGAATCTTCCGAGCTCGCCTAAAACCATGCAGTTCGCTGTTGATTTATTAACTCTTGGAATCTGCTTGCAAAATTTCATGTGAAAGACTTCTAAATCTCGAATCACATCAAAACCCCATATTTCTGATCCATAGAGGAGTATCGGTAAAACAAGTTGATCAAATAATTCAATTTGGATATCCACTGGTAAATCAAGATGATAAATCTTATTCAACATACTGTATTTGCTCTTCTTGCTTGATTCAGTTGCTTTTCTTGAGCCGCTTTCCGAAATGTATTATTATAATTGAAGGTAATACCAAAATATACATAGTCGATACTACTTCGACAGCCTGGTTATCAAATGTAAAAGAAACAGCTTTCCTCACTTTACCGCGGGAGAATATAACAATTTTTGTTTTGTCTATATTCACATTTAAATACCATCTTTTACAATAATCTGATACTGCATTGAGCGCAAGTTGAAGTTCTTGTTTGGCAAGTACAATAGTATCATCTGCATAAAGTCTTGTAATAATGAATGAAGCTTCTTGGGCAAAACATCTAGACCATCATATATCGTTTACTAATAAATTCTTTTAAATCGTTTATGAACATAGCAAATAGCACAAGGCCTGGGGGGGGGGGGCACTTGGCCCTGCCGATGTCGGACTACCTGCGTCCAGCTACACGAGCCACCAGACGTACTTCAGGAATTAAACTCCTTCATACAGTACCCCACCCGTACGAACTGTTTCAAATACTCCTACATTCCACATACCATCAACAGTGGCGGATCTACGGGGGGGGGGGGGTTAGGGGTTTTAACCCCCCCCCCCTCCCCTTGGGCTGCCAAGTAAACATTTAATGTGCATAGGAAAACAAAAACAAAAAAAAAGAGAAAAAATAGAGCATGCAAGTATGCTTAAAATCGCAAGCTGGCAACCCTAAAAATGAAAAATCTCCCTACTGTGGAGTATCCCCCTTCCCACACCCTACCCCCTCGCTCGCTTCGCTCGCTCGGGCTCGGTCGCTACGCTCCCTCGCAATACCCAGCTCAGCCCCTCAACCCCCCCCCTTGGAAAAAAGCTAGATCCGCCCCTGATCAAAGACTGGAACTCACTACCACCTGACATTCACAGCATAGCAGACAACAACACATTCAAACTTCAAGTAACCAACTATTTCCGCAACCAAGACTCCTGGGTGCCATTGCATAAAGACTTACTATGTAACTTTGCCATCAATGGTAACTACCATGGTAACGTTGCTCAAGAGCCAATCAAAATCCAGTATTCCATGAAAAGTTACTATAATAGCAAAGTTACTATAATAGCAAGTTTTATGCAACGGCACCCAGTAATAAGGACTAATCAAGTAACACTGCGCACTCCCTCATCCTCCTCGTTTGGTTCCTGATGGAATGTTGAGGAGTAACTAGAAAAAGAAGAAGGTGATAAATATTCTCCTTGACGCACTCCTATATTACAGTCAAATAAGCTTGATCTTTCACCATCTTTGATAGCACACGATTTAGCCTGTGTGTACATGTTATTGATCACTTTGAAAAAATTTCCATTTATTTCACTTAAAAGTAGTTTGTTCCAAAGTGATGTTCTATCAACAATATCAAATGCCTTTCGATAATCAATGAACGCACAGTATACCCTTTCTCTTCCAAAAAGATATAATTCAAGTAACGAATGTAAAGTGAATATATGGTCTAGCGTTGAATGATTATTCCTAAACCCAGCTTGTTCATTGAAGAGTTTACCCCGAGACAACTTAATAAAGTTATACCTCTATAATTGTTTGGATCGTCGCGGGGTTTCCCTTCTTCTTGTAAATTGGGCGTATCAACCCAATAGTCCAATCTGTTGGTACAATACCACTTTCAAAAACAGCATTAAATAATTCAAGAATGAATTTCAGCAGAGAATTAGTCGAGTGCTTAAAAAATTCGTTAGGTAGTAAATCTTCACCATGTGCCTTACCGTTCTTTAATCTTTTCAACTGTGTGATTACTTCATCTCTGTCTATTGGTCTATTTAAAACTGCATTGTCTGATACAAAACATACGTGCGTAAGCGTTAAGCGTGCGCACAGTTTGCACTTTTATGACGTCACCTAAAGGGAAATCCAACCTTAATAGCAAGCTAAGCGTGCTTAATAACATCAAAATCATGAAGAAAATTCTGAACTGTAGTTTTTTAAAATCTGAGGCGGAACAACGGACACAATGGGGGGGGGGGGGGGGCCTTTTCTTTTTTTCTTCTTTTTTTTTCTTTTTCTTTTCTTTTTTCTCTCATTTTCTTCCTTTTCATCTTCTTTTTATATTTTCCCCCTTTTTTATCACAAAGACTTCCATATATTGCATAATTTACTATTTAATACATGCATGTAAAATATTATGGTTACTTATTATTATGTAATTTGGCACAATGATACTGCATGTGAATATATTTGTTTGTATATTTTATACCTTGATTATTGCGAAAATGTATTTTGAAAAAGGAAGTAATAAAAGATTCTTAAAAACAAAAAAAAAGTTGCTTTGAAAGAAAGAGGAAAAATCAGAGAAGCAGATTGGTGAAAGTTTGAACGAAATCGGACAAGCAATAAGAAAGTTATGAATTTTTGAAAGTTGTAATCACTATGCATTATGGGAATTTAAAATTGGCCGAATAGGTAATGTCACTGTGATGTAGCTGTGGACAACTCCCCCATTCGCTCTAACACACAAAATGACTGAAATGTCACCTTTTTCAAAATGAATTACTCAATAGGATCTTTTCGCTCATGAGGACCTATAACAATATGCTATCTCCAATATATTTCGAGTACTGCCCCGAGGGTAAAAGCACCTCGAAGAAAACCGCAAATTAATGATATTTTTGTGTACGACAAATGGGAGAGTTGTCCACAAAGTGTCACAATTGACTCACCAAATTGCCAATTTGAGATTCACATAGATGTAGTGATCTCATTTTTCAAACATCCATAACTTAATTTCTTAATCCTTGTCCGATTTCTTTCAAACTTTCACCATCTGGTTTTTCTTATTTTTCTGCTTTCACACAAATCATCTTATTACCACGGTAGGATTGCCCTTTAAAGCTCATGTACATGCAGTATTGGTATAGCAAAAAGGAAATTGGAAAGAAACAATCATGTTAATGTCTACGGTATCTAAAATCTTTTTTATGTTTCTTAACCAGCAATGCTCCTTGATTTCATAGAGTTGTTTGTTTTCAATATAACTATCATACAATATAGTATCTTGATTAATATTACGCATTCTTATCCAGTACTTAAGAGTGTTAATTAAAACCTCAATAATAAGAGGATATCTTCCAAGTTCAGCAATAACGCCGATATTACTACTTTTGCGATTCATACCAAGCATATGTTTACACCATTGAAGATGGATTTTTTCGAAATTCGGTTTGAAATATAGTTTTGTTTTGTTTGCTTGTTCTGAGAAGAGCTTGCTGCAGACCATTGTACTACCCCATATTTCCGATCCGTATAATAAAATAGGTTTGATCATACTATCAAAGCAGCGTGTAGAAATTTTAATGTTAGGAGTATATTTGCCAAACGATTTGTATAATTTACAAGGGTTTATTACAATCTATAAAACATAAAAACAAGCTATATAAGTGGTACTTAAAAAACCCGACTCATCAAAACGAGTTGCAATTTAAACAATATCGAAATAAACTTACGACACTCCTCAGGGAGACAAAGATCAGATATTTCTCAGACAAACTCATGAGTAATAAATCAAATATTAAACGTACATGGGATACCATAAACAACCTTATTAAAAAGAAAGTTCATGAATGCCCAGAGACTGCCTTCAGTATTGATGATAAAATTGTGACTGATCCTTTAACCATAAGTAACTCATTTAACGATTTCTTCACAAAAATTGGTCCCACTCTTGCTAATAAAATACCACAGTGTAATACTGACTTTCGGACATACATGAACATTCCGCCTGATGATTCTCTATTTTTATATCCTACAGATGAAAATGAAATAAGTAATATTGTCAGCTCGTTTGAAAATAATAAATCTGCAGGTTTAGACGAATTCAGTCCGAGGGTAATTAAAAGTGCGATTCAGTATATATCTAAACCGCTGTGTCATATTTTCAATTTATCACTTAATAAAGGGATTTTTCCAGACCAACTGAAAATCGCTAGAGTCACACCTATATTTAAGACTGGGGACAAAAGACAGCTTACTAACTACAGGCCAATATCTGTTCTATCAGTTTTTTCTAAAATTCTTGAACGCATTGTATACACCAGGACTTACGACTTTCTTGTTAAACATGACATTATTTACAAAAACCAATTTGGATTCCGCCAAAAATTTTCTACAGCTATGGCATTATCTAAACTAACAAACGATATAATTGACTCATTTGAAAAAAATCAATATTCAATTGGAATCTTTATAGACTTATCGAAAGCCTTCGATACCATTAATCACTCAATTCTACTAAATAAACTTTACATGTATGGAATCCGTGGCATAGCATACGACTGGTTTGCCAGTTATCTTAGAAATCGCCTCCAGTGTACTAAAATTGACTCGGTTTTCTCAAACATGAGTAATATCACATGTGGTGTACCTCAAGGGTCGTTGCTTGGTCCATTACTTTTTATTCTTTATATAAACGACATCTTCAAATCAACAGCAACATTAACTTTTGTTCTTTATGCCGACGACACGAATATTTTATGTAGTGGATCAAATCTTACCTCTCTGTGCAGTAATGTTAATCAACAGCTAAGCCTTGTATGCGAGTGGTTTAAGGCTAATAAATTGTCCGTCAATCTAAAAAAAAGCAACTATATGATTTTTCACAACAATAAAAACATTGATTTAGACAGCATTTCCATATATCTCGACAACGTACTACTATCTAGAGTTGAAAACACAAAATTTCTAGGTGTGCACATCGACAGTTCTATGTCTTGGAAAAAACATATTCTTGAAACAGAAAACAAAGTCTCTAAAAACATTGGCATCATTTCTAGACTGCGGCACATTTTACCAAACAACATCCTCCGTATGCTTTACAACTCTCTTATTCTACCATATCTATCATACTGCAACCTGGCCTGGGGGAACTCTACAACCTCCAAATTGCAAAAACTAATCACTCTACAAAAGAAAATAATTCGTATAACTACAGGTACTGCTCCCCGGTCTCACGTCGACCATTTGTTCAAACAATTTAACATACTAAAATTTACCGATATAAATAAACATCAACAAAGCATTTTTATGTACAGATGTACAAACAATTTATTTCCTGAAGAATTTTGTAATCTTTTTCAATTAAATTCTACGATTCATAAATACGAAACCAGACACGCAAATCACATCCATCTACCCAAGCACAGAACCCTATTATTCCAACATAATATCCGGTACTCAGGACCCAAGCTGTGGAACGTTATCCCTGACACAATAAAATACTCCGCATCTCTCGCTAGCTTCTCAAGAAGGATGAAAAAATATTTCACTTCATCTTACAAATAATATGGTTTAAGACACTTCCACACCCTCCGTTGTATCTATTCTCTCTATTCTTTCTTCTCTCTGCCTCTTCGTGAATATTTCTCTTTTCCGTACAATTCTCATGTTGCACCTCCATTCTCCCCCTCTTTTTCCTCTTTCCCCTTCTTTTTCTTTTCTTTTCTCCTCCCCCTTTTTCCCCTCCAATCAAGCTCAGCGGTCTCTTTCTTTTTTTGTATGTAGCTATTTTTCTTTTTATATATTTATTATGTAATAATGTATTATGTACTAAGGGCACCCTCGCCCCAAGCTTTTGCTTTTAGAGGTGTGTCCTCCAACTATGTATGTATCACATTAGTGTATATTTTGTCATATTTTTTGTTCAAAATATATGTACATTATTTTGCTCATTTATTAATTTGTATATTGAAAAGTTGGAAATAAATGTCTTTAAATTGAAAAAAAAAAATTGAAAAATTAATTTAAAAAGGGCTTTTCTTCCTTTATCGGCTAAATGTTTTGTAGCTTGCTTAAACAAGCCATTACTGCATACTACAATCCCGAGATATTTGAATTCTTTTACATTCTCAAGAATATGCCCATTCATCCAAAAGTTTTCTTTTATTAAATTCCTTGAATTATTATTACACACCATAATTTTGGTTTTAGAATGATTAATTTCCAGCTTCCATTTCTTGCAGTACTCATTCAATTGGTCCAAACAATGTTCCATTCCTTTTTTGGCAGTTGAAAAAAGAACAATATCGTCTGCATACATAATGCAATTAAGGATTCTTTCATTCAACTCTACGGGACTGCTTTTCTCTCGATCAAAAATATCGGGGATATCATTCAGGAATATATTAAAGAGAGTATAGGACTGATTACACAACCTTGTTTAACTCCAATATTTGTACGGAAAGTTGGAGTCAACCCCTCATTTAATTTTACATATAGATTGCATTTTGAATACATATTCTTTATAACACTGTAAAATTTATTCCCGATACCCAGTTCTAATAATTTATACAAAAGACCTTCTCTCCATACACTATCAAAAGCTTTTTTAAGATCGACAAAACAAATATATAGCCTGTTCTTGCTACCATTCTGGTTATGTACAATGTATTTATCTACAATTGTTTTTAAAACGAAAATGTGATCCGATGTCCTAAAACCACTCCTAAATGCAATTTGGTTTGGTTTATACATCTGTTTAGCTTCTATACATTTTACCAAACGTTGATTTAGAACTGAACAGAATAATTTGCCCAAATGACTAGATAAGCAAATCCCTCTGTAATTCGAAGGGTCGTTTGCTGGACCTTTTTTCAATAAGGGTTTAATCAGTCCAACTGACCAACTATCGGGAAAGTATCCACTTGTAAGAATGAGGTTATACAGTTTTGCAAGCAAAGGGGAGAAAAAGTATTGCCCCACTTTCAACATTTCATTTAGTATAGAGTCATTACCAGGTGATTTATTACGTTTCAATTTTCTGATACAGCTTATAACTTCCTCAGCTGTTATATGAAAATCTAGCTCTGTGAAAGTTTTCTGGAACGTACCATCGTTTAAGGATCGTTCAATTCGCTTCTGTTCGTCATTTAGAATCTTTTCTTTATTCATTAATTTATGAAAATAGTCGTACCACTTTTTTTCAGGTATCTTATCAGTATCTTGGCCTTTTTGTGTGGTGAGGTCTTCTAAATCTTGGATTAGGTTCCAATATTCTTTAGAGTTATTTTCATACATTCTCTCTAGTTTATCAATAATTTCATTTCTTTTCTTGTTAATATTTTCTTTTAGTCTTTTTTTAAGTGCTTTTTTCGATAAATAGTATTCCGACCTATAAGTTGCTTATCAAAAGGATTTCTACAAACCTCTTTGCAAAGTCTCTTCACTTTTTTGCTAAGTGTGAAACTGCTTTTATCGTGAATCGCATTTTTAACTTTCTTCCTGTTTTTCCCCTTTCTTTTTCTGTAGTGTATAGACGATATCATAGCTTTATCTGCATTAACTAGAAGATAAGATGTAATGTCTTTTACAGCGCAGTCTATACCCGTACTGTTTTCTTCATAAATATTACTTGTTAGTTGCGTTAACTGATCTCTTGAGCTAATGAGAGCATTTCTAAAAAGCTCATCGCTTATAGACGAATTCCACTTATATATGCGGGGATGTGGTGACAATTGGAATTCAGTTGTGTCCTCAGATACTTTATTAGATGTATAGTGTGCACTAATGCTTAATTCAATCGGACAGTGATCCGAAAATACAGAAAGATCTTTTACCTGAAAGTATGTCACATCATCAAATATATCAGCGTCAACTATCGCGTAATCTATAACACTTGGGATATGACCATTCACTTCATAACAAGTAAATTTCCCCGACAGGTCTCCTAATTTTCTACCATTAAGAATAATCATATCACAATCTAAGCATGTATCAATAATGTCTTTTCCTCTTTTATCTAATTTTCTTGTATCTTGATTTGTCCTAATTGGGGGTATGATACCAGCAAATGAGGGAGGGAGCAAGGGAGGGAGAGCCCCGGTCTCGTTGTCAAACTGGTCAAATGGATTGTAATCAAGTTCGGTATTAGTGTGACCATTGAGGTCTCCCATTATCAATATTTTCCCCTCGTTCTTATATTATGCTATATCATTTTTAATAAGCTGTAATAAATCTACATTGCTTGAGAAGGTAGAGTTTTCTGGGCTGATGTATGCAAAACACATAAAAACGTCATTCTCTAATTTAAAACTCTTTTTTGAAATTTTGATCCAAATGTATTCACTTGAAGTGTGGGGATCGAAGTATAGTAATACCCTTCTTCAAGGTTTCTTTTATGTACAAAGCAAGACCACCAGAATCCGATTTAGCTCTCTTATTCCCTTTCCTACAAACAACAGTATATACGTATCCCTCTATATCGAGGTTTTCATTACAATTTGTTTTCGTTTCAGCAATACAAAAAATATCATAACGTTTGGCAACTTGAACAAAATCTTCTACGTTAAGAAGTGATGTCTTTTGTATACTATTAAAGCGCTTATGAAGTCCGTTTATGTTCCAATAGCATATTTTGATATTCTTATTAGTAATGACGGGAGACATATCAATAACTTATTTAATGTTCAGTATTTTTAGAGTATTTCTTTAGTGCATAGCTCCGTTCGACAGCGTAACGGAGGTTTGCAGCTAACACTCTTGTACCATTCTGGTTCAGATGATACCTATATCGTATTTGAACAAATTCAATTATTGATCCGTTGTGGACGAGGTTCTGGTGGTGGACTATCCTAACTTGCACATCATACCTATATTCATTCTTTAAATCATTATTCACTGCAATTACTCTTTCATTCAGTAGTGCGCTGTCATCTCTTGGTGTTCCTAGGGATAAAACAATCTGTGCATACCTAAAATGGTATCTGACATTTTCAATAAGTTGTATCATTTTGTTCGAACAAGATTTTGCTGACGAGTGCTTAACATCATTGGTTATCTGATGTATAATAACACAATCGGTGGATTTGTGCATTCGACATTCCTCCAACCATAACCAGTCGTCTACATCTTCAACCGTGTACTTGGTTACCTTGGTCAGGTTCACATTATTTGAGAATTTCAGAGGGTCAATATCATTTATCTGTGAATTCCCAATGATTAATACATCTTTGTGATTTTTCATTTGCTTATAATGTGCATTGTGATCTCTACCAAAATACATATTACTGTTACTTGAGCCTTCATGTTGATTGTAGTTGATCCTGTCTGCCCTTTCATCTGCTCGTCCTGGTCGTCCTCTATATCGTTGTCGGTACTTGTCGTTCCTCATGCTCGGAGAGTATTCGTCGTCACGAGGAAAGTCGTATCGAGGGGGAGAGATGCGATCAGGAGGTGGACCGTCTGAAGCATGTATATGATTGTATTGTGTATTGTACATGTATATGATTGTATACTGCAATACCCTCTCTATGGGTGACATGAGAATAAATGTCATTGTCATTGTCATTGCATTGTCATTGTCATTATCATTGTCATTGTCGTTCTACGCAGGGCTAGGGTAGGGCCAGGGGTGCATTGAATTAAGACTAGCAATTTATTTATAAAGGTCGAGGCTATGTTGGCGTGATTTGGGCACCCTCATTATTATTCATGAGCACGGATTCCGCGCGCGCGCTCTCTTCCATAGAGATTGTACATGGTGCATCGAGGTGCATGAGAATACCTACAGGACTTCGGATATTGGTTAGAATACAGTTAGTTTGGCGCGATTCCAGCATTATTGGAGTAATTTTGGCATTTCTTTGTTTTACAATTGAAATCACTTAAAAGAATGGAAATAAAGGTGTCATATTGTGAGATTCAATGTACAGAATGATATCCAACCCATAAAATATCAATAAATGTAAACAGGTAGAACTTTTCCGACTTTTCATTTTCTTCTTGTTTCATATTTGACAAAGTACAGTAAGACTGGCGTGATTCCAGCATTATTGGCGTAATTTTGGCATTTCTTCGTTTAACAATTGAAATCACTTAAAAGAATGGAAATAAAGGTGTCATATTGTGAGAAACAATGTACAAATGATATAACCCATAAGATGTCGATAAATGTAAACAAAAAAAAAATTTCCGACTTTTCATTTTGTTCGTGTTTCATATTTGACAAAGTACATTAATTGATATCTTATGGGTTGGATATCAATTGGAACATTGTATCTCACAATATGACACCTTTATTTCCATTTTTTAAAGTTATTTCAATTGTAAAACAAAGAAATGCCAAAATTACGCCAATAATGCTGGAGTCGCGCCAGTCTAACTGTACTTTGTCAAATGAAACACAAACAAAATGAAAAGTCGGAATTTTTTTTTTTTTTTTACATTTATCGATATCTTATGGGTTGGATATCAATTTGTACATTGTATCTCACAATATGACACCTTTATTTCCATTCTTAACAAAGAAATGCCAAAATTACGCCAATAATGCTGGAATCGCGCCAGTGTAACTGTACTTTGTCAAATATTTTTTTTTTTTTACATTTATCGATATCTTAAATTTTGTACATTGTATCTCACAATATGACACCTTTATTTCCATTCTTTTAAGTTATTTCAATTGTTAAACGAAGAAATGCCCAAATTACGCCAATAATGCTGGAATCGCGCCAGTCTTACTGTACTTTGTCAAATATGAAACAAGAAGAAAATGAAAAGTCGGAAAAGTTCTACCTGTTTACATTTATTGATATTTTATGGGTTGGATATCATTTTGTACATTGAATCTCACAATATGACACCTTTATTTCCATTCTTTTAAGTGATTTCAATTGTAAAACAAAGAAATGCCAAAATTACGCCAATAATGCTGGAATCGCGCCAAACTAACTGTACTCTAACCAATATCCGAAGTCCTGTAGGTATTCTCATGCACCTCGATGCACCATGTACAATCTCTATGGAAGAGAGCGCGCGCGCGGAATCCGTGCTCATGAATAATAATGAGGGTGCCCAAATCACGCCAACATAGCTAGCCTCGACCATTTATAAAGTGACAAGGCGAATTCAATCTGATCTGATTTCTGATTTCATTGGGCTACTTTTAGCGACCAATAAGACTTCCGGTCCGCGACCAATAAGACTTCAGGCGTCTGCTAACGCGGAAAACAATAGGATTTGGTGGTATGGTGTCTTCAAAAGTTCCAATCGAAAATGAAAGTGTAACATGGGTGACAGAGATGATTAAATTGAAATAAAAAATATTACTCGACACTTTGAGGTGAAGGTGAACTGTGTCATATTATAGCAGAAAACATTTCCTTTAAGGTGATATAATAAAAGAACTGAAAACTTTCGATTTCAATTTTTAAGTTGAGATTGTTTTTTGGATTGATACATCCCAAATGCATGCAAATCGTTTTAACTTTGAAGGCTTTTAAAACTGTCGTACGACATTTTAACTAAATAATGACTTATATGACTTTAAAGCTGAAGAGTTGCTCATAACTCTCATGTATGTCACATGCCGAAACTTTTTGTCTCGGTCTTACTGTTTTAAAGTGAAATTGGGGCTCAAAACGGCATACCGGGGATCTTATCTGCATAGTACACACGGAAATGGACGAATTTCATTTTTAATTTTGAATGATTTAAAAACTATCGTATGACATTTTGACTAAATAATGATTCATATGAGGTTAAAGCTGAATAGTTGCTCTTTACTCTCATATAGGTCACATGCCGAAACTTTTTGTCTGGGTCTTACTGTTTTAAATTGAAATCAGGGCTCAAAACGGCATACCGGAGTTCTTATCCGCACAATATAGCGGAAATGTACAGAATTCGTTTTTAATTTTGAAACCTTTTAAAACTATCGTATGATATTTTAACTAAATAATGACTTATATGACGTTAAAGCTGATGAGCTGCTCATAACTCTCATGTATGTCACATGCCGAAACTTTTTGTCTCGGTCTTACTGTTTTAAAGTGAAATTGGGGCTCAAAACGGCATACCGGGGATCTTATCTGCATAGTACACACGGAAATGGACGAATTTCATTTTTAATTTTGAATGCTTTAAAAACTATCGTATGACATTTTAACTAAATAATGATTTATATGAGGTTAAAGCTGAATTGTTGCTCTTTACTCTCATATGTGTCACATGCCGAAACTTTTTGTCTGGGTCTTACTGTTTTAAATTGAATTCAAGGCTTAAACTGGCATACCGGAGGTCTTATCCGCACAATATAGCGGAAATGTACAGAATTCTTTTTTAAATTTGAAGCCTTTTAAAACTATCGTATGACATTTTAACTAAATAATGACCTATATGAGATTAAAGCTGAATAGTTGCTCTTTACTCTCATATAGGTCACATGCCGAAACTTTTTGTCTGGGTCTTACTGTTTTAAATTGAATTCAAGGCTTAAACTGGCATACCGGAGGTCTTATCCGCACAATATAGCGGAAATGTACAGAATTCTTTTTTAAATTTGAAGCCTTTTAAAACTATCGTATGACATTTTAACTAAATCATGGCATATATGATATTAAAGCTAAATAGTTGCTCTTTACTCTCATATAAGTCACATGCCGAAACTTTTTGTCTGGGTCTTACTGTTTTAAATTGAATTCAAGGCTCAAACTGGCATACCGGAGGTCTTATCCGCATAGTACACACGGAAATGGACGAATTTCATTTTTAACTTTGAAGGCTTTTAAAACTATCGTATGACATTTTAACTAAATAATGACCTATATGAGATTAAAGCTGAATAGTTGCTCTTTACTCTCATATAGGTCACATGCCGAAACTTTTTGTCTGGGTCTTACTGTTTTATATTGAAATCAGGGCTCAAAACAGCATACCGGACGTCTTATATTCGCACAATATAGCATGATTGCATGGGATTCAGATTCAGAAGTATAAGCAATCGGCTGAGAGAATATTCGAAATTTAAAGAGTTTAGAGAATGAGATCATTATATTCTTTGGAGTCTGCTTTTGCTTTAGAATAAGGTAAATTTCAATTTTACATGTCTTTTGTTTAGATAAATCTCTATCCTATATTAGCAGTGTAATATTATTTGCCGTTTTTTATTAATATTTGGCATTTTGCAGAACATCTCAGCTTGCATGGGATTCTAAGTGAAGACAGATAAAGCATTCAAACTTTTAACTTTAACATAGTGGAGGTTTTGTATTAGACGTGTTTAATAGCGAAATATTATGTACGTGCGTCTGTATTGTTGTGAGAGGGTGGGAAAGCGTGTGTGTCTTTTTTAGGGGTGAGAAGACATGAACCCTTGAAAGGTGAGCCCCCTTGAATGTTTGCCCCCCCCCCCCCCAATCCCAAACTGCTTCAGGCGCGCCTGTTTACCATGCTTACACTCTCAAAAATCAGGGGCCGCGGAGCGGCTTTTGAAAGTGGTGGTGGGGTTGGGGGGAGCTGATTTGATTTCACTCATTAATGACAATTTTCGAACCTTTTTGCCGAAGTTTTATGAAACGTGTCTACTCCAAAAAGTGTGTGTGTGTGGGGGGGGGGGGGGGGATGCAGCCCCCGGTTCCGCGGCCCATGTATAATTATATGTCAGATACCGAAGGATTTTTTTCTTCTGCTTCTTACTGTAGCAAATTGAAATCTGGCTTTAAACTATAGCATATTGGCAGTTTTACGCAGTGTTGAGTAGATAAATCCTAAAAATCTTAGAAGTTGAGGTAAATCGAAATAATAAGAACGGGATTTGAATTTTCAAAATCCAAAATCAGAATTCAGTGGGAGCAAAAGGAGAAAGGACGAAACCACAAGGGGCTTAAAGTATAGAAGGGAGGACAGTTTTTTTCCTTTCAAATCTTGTTTTACGTTTTCTTTTTTGTTTGATTGTTTGTTTTTTGTTTGTTGTTGTTGTTGTTGTTGTTTGTTTGTTTGTTTGTTTGTTTGTTTTTTTTTTTTGGGGGGGGGAGTAATCAGAGAAGGAAGCCACCAAGAGGGTGGGCGCGAGTAAAGTGAAAAGAAAAAGAAAGTTTAACCTTCAGGGCATATCACAAGACACCGGGGAGGGGGGGGGGGGGGTAAGATTTTGGGGCCACAAAGGAATCCAGGGGGCACCCCTCTCACAACGTTTTATTTTGCTGTAGGGTAATTCCAAGCGTTATGGAATGACATTCTCAAAGAATGTTCAAGTTTGAAAGAAGAATATTACTAATATCGTAATTATTTTTTACAAATTGATGGTACAAAAATAAACAAATACGAGGTACTTTCACAACTGCTGAGTTTTATGTCAATCATTCATCATCAGATTTATGACATATTAAGTATTTCAATTATTGATTCTTTACGGAAAAACACAAAAAGGACATGACTTTTAAACCAGAATAAGCATTGCTCAAACTGTGAATTTTGAATATGTATCCAGTTTTCAAGTTTGCCGTGGCATTCTGTAGTATGTTAGCTTTGATATGTCACCATGTTCGTGGAAATCTATTTGAAAATATTTGAAATAATTATGATGCAAAATATGAAATGAAACAGCTTCACGGAATGATCGTTACGGAATGACTTATGAAAGTCATTGGGAAATAGTATATGAAATTCATATTATGTAAATAAGTAGTTAAAACAGTTTGAAAAAACAGATTGAGCAAACGATTTAATAATTTTTGATGACCTAAAATATCTGTTAGAAACAGCTCTCTCAGTGTTCACAGATTTTATAATTTATGCTAATTTTATTCAAAAATTCTTATATTTGTTAACAATTAGATTTTTTTTAAATAGTGAAGAGTATTGATTTTATAAAAAAAAGGCTTCTGGGAAGCTTGAAAAGACATGCAGATAGATTGAATCATTACATTCTACTTTATATTGCATGTTTTTCATTGTTTATGGATTTCTTATGTATTCTATTTTTTTTTTCAATATTCATAAGTTTCATCATATGATTTGTTCTATTTGATATCATCTAGATCAATAATGTTAGGTCTAAAATACAATAAAACCAAAGCTATAGAGGAAAGAAAGACAAAAAAAAAAAAACATTCCCCCCCTTTTTTTTTACACAAAACACAAAATATCAAAATTATCAAATTTCATATAATCTTCATACTGAAAAGTGACCAAAAGCACATACATTTTGTAGGTATTAGGTACCTTGATTTATCTATCAACTTTCATAACAAAATAAACGTCCTTTTATGATATAAGTTGAAATTATGTGTTTTGGGCTTTACGGAATGACAGGTTTTGGAGTTTAAGTTTCCATGGTTACTGAAGTATGAGAAATTATGCAGAACAGAAAGAAATGCTATTCTTGGTTACTATGTTATTTTAAATTTCTGTATATCAAGTGTATTTTAGCAAACAGGTCATATGACCTTTACTCTTCTTTTACAATTTATCATAAATCAATTAATGATCAATCAATTAATGATTTCAAGATCATGTCTAAATCTCTAAATCTTATCAGATTGTGAAAATTGGATATTTACAATTAATTTGACACCAATTTTCATATGTTCAGACAGATTTGAAATTTTTGGGTTCATGTTCTGTTTTGCTTGGAATTGCCAAAAAAATGTCGCATTGTAGCTGCCCGCGAGAAAAATTTATGTTTCGTACTTTGAAGCTTTGCATCTAAGAGCACCTTTGATGAAACAGGCAAATCAAAATTTAAGCTTAATATCTACCATTTTTCTTATCTTACGACAATATTCAACTTTGAGACAAAATTACTAAATCTTAACAATTTTTTCCCTTTCTTCCTATGTACCTGGTTACATATTTTCTTTATTTGAAAGTTATTGTGTATTATGGGAAGTATAGCGACCGAACAAGAAGATTTTTATTTTATTTTTTATTTTTGAATAGTAAAACTTTGTTCCAGAGCACTTAAGAGTCTATAGTGTGCTGTAGCCCTGATTTATTATTTACTTTATATTTTCTCCTTTTGTTTTGGAAAAATTTGGGGGGACATGTGTCCAAGCTCCCCTGGAATTGCCACTTCTGCTTTATTTCACTATCTTAATCCTTCCATTTTTAAAGAAATGTCATGATATTGTAAAGGCCTAAAGTAAAGTGTCCTTGGCCTTGGAATGAGAATAAAGTTCCTCTTCTTATTTCCATAAAATTGTAATAAAATGAAATAATATTTCTTGCATGCAAAATTGGAGGGGGTAGTACTAAGAAAATTTGGCCATTTAGTTGTTATAAGAGACTCTTTGGGGGTGGACATTTGGGGGGCTGCAGCGCCCACAAGCCCCCCCCCCCCCCCCCCGGTAGACCAGTGTTCTTATACTATCGTCATAATTCAATTTGGCTTCCACTGGCGATAGTGTTTTATGTCCACTCCCTTCTAAGTAACAGTGTTTTTGCTCCTCCCCCATTCGCGGATAAGACCTCCGGTATGCTGTTTTGAGCCCTAATTTCAATTTAAAACGGTAAGACCCAGACAAAAAGTTTCGGCATGTGAGCAGTATGAGAGTAAAGAGCAACTATTCAGCTTTAATCTCATATAGGTCATGATTTAGTTAAAATGTCATACGATAGTTTTAAAAGCCTTGATATTTAAAAACGCATTTTGTCCATTTCGGTTTGTAGTATGCGGATAAGACCTCCGGTATTCCGTTTTGAGCTGTTTTGAGCCCTGATTTCAATTTAAAACAGTAAGATCCAGACAAAAAGTTTCGGCATGTGACCTATATGAGAGTAAAGAGCGACTATTCAGCTTTAACCTCATATAAATCATTATTTAGTTAAAATGTCATACGATAGTTTTGATAGCCTTGACATTTAAAAACGCATTTTGTCCATTTCGGTGTGTAGTATGCGGATAAGACCTCCGGTATGCCGTTTTGAGCCCTGATTTCAATTTAAAACAGTAAGACCCAGACAAAAAGTTTCGGCATGTGACCTATATGAGAGTAAAGAGCAACTATTCAGCTTTAAATTCATATAGGTCATGATTTAGTTAAAATGTCATACGATAGTTTTAAAAGCCTTGATATTTAAAAACGTATTTTGTCCATTTCGGTTTGTAGTTTGCGGATAAGACCTCCGGTATGCCGTTTTGAGCCGTTTTGAGCCCTGGTTTCAATTTAAAACAGTAAGATCCAGACAAAAAGTTTCGGCATGTGACCTATATGAGAGTAAAGAGCGACTATTCAGCTTTAACCTCATATAAATCATTATTTAGTTAAAATGTCATACGATAGTTTTTAAAGCATTCAAAATTAAAAACGAATTCTGTATAACGTGGAGAATTCTGTATACATTTCCGCTATATTGTGCGGATACGACCTCCGGTATGCCAGTTTGAGCCTTGAATTCAATTTAAAACAGTAAGACCCAGACAAAAAGTTTCGGCATGTGACCTATATGAGAGTAAAGAGCAACTATTCAGCTTTAATCTCATATAGGTCATGATTTAGTTAAAATGTCATACGATAGTTTTAAAAGCCTTGATATTTAAAAACGCATTTCGTCCATTTCCGTGTGTAGTATGCGGATAAGACCTCCGGTATGCCGTTTTGAGCCCTGATTTCAATTTAAAACAGTAAGACCCAAACAAAAAATTTCGGCATGTGACCTATATGAGAGTAAAGAGCAACTATTCAGCTTTAATCTCATATAGGTCATGATTTAGTTAAAATGTCATACGATAGTTTTAAAAGCCTTGATAGTTAAAAACGCATTTCGTCCATTTCCGTGTGTAGTATGGGGATAAGACCTCCGGTTCGCTGTTTTGAGCCCTGATTTCACTTTAAAACAGTAAGACCCAGACAAAAAGTTTCGGAATGTGACCTATATGAGAGTATAGAGCAACTATTGAGCTTTAATCTCATATAGGTCATGATTTAGTTAAAATGTCATACAATAGTTTTAAAAGCCTTCCAATCTAGTCCTTCATTCCCATTGACGTTATCGCCAATGGAGATCCGGAAAATTTTCTTTTTCCTTTTTGATTGGAGATTTTGACGACACCATAATCCTCTTATTGGTCGCTGGCTTATTGGTCGCCAGTTTCAAGGAGCGTCGGATTTCCTGGTATTATTCGGTAAGCTGCGATTAGTTCTTTGTTGAATTTATTCTTTTTGGATGAGGTGTTATCAAAAGATAACTCTAGATCTATATTAAAGTCTAAAACTCGATTATTGGTATGTTAAAATTTAAATTGATTCTCTCGGGGAGTCGGGCTCGCGCTCGGCGACAGGCAGACTGTATTGTAAAACTGTAAAGTCATCTGATTCTGAGTTAGAGTTAGACCCATTCGCGTAAATTTGTGTTTCCTACCAACTGTCAAATTTTAGTATGGATGCACTCATAGCACCCTTGCCTATGTGGGACTGTCCAACATTCACTAGTAGTGCAGCAGTCAAAAACAGACAACAAAATTGCTCTAGTCTAAGCAAGATTTAATTTTCTAAAATTTGCTACAAATAATGCTAGATTGCCTGATTCAGGTACTCTTAAACATGTTTGTTAAAGGCATAAAGGGGGTACCCAATGCTGAAACAATTGTTAGTTCATTTAAAAGATGATTTTGTTAGAAGAAAATCATCTGCCTTAAATTTTTTTTTAAATTCGTGTTGCCAGAAAATCCCCGAAATATGGTAAGATTTCAGGATATTTTGGCCCCTCAGGCTCAGCTGTGTCCCAATTTCAGCTAGGTAACCACAATGACGTCAAAGTGGTTACCTTGTCGCGCAATTATAGCAAAATGCGCGCAAGGTGTAATGCATTTTGTACAGTCTAGCGCGCAACACATCTGCAATACGTGAACCTGGGTAACCACTTTGACGTCATTGTGGTTACCTAGCTGAAATTGGGACACAGCTGAGGGGCCAAAATATCCTGAAGTCTTACCATATTTCGGGGATTTTTCTGGCAACACGAATTTTTAAAAAACTTAAGGCAGATGATTTTCTACTAATAAAATCATGATCTTTTAAATGGACTAACATTGTTTCAGCATTGGGTACCCCCTTTAACTCTACTAGATTTATAGTCTTCACAATTGAAGGTTTTCGGTAACACCATGTGGGAGCCTCTGTGAAAAGGCTGTTGATATATTCTTTCGTGAAAAAATAACCCACTTATGGGGCGTTTAGAGGAATTTAGGAGAAGTGAAAGGAAAGGAAAGAGATGGAAATGGAATGAAATTAAATTAAACATTTACACAAGACTATTTTTGGTTTTTGTTTTCGGTGTTTGTACACCAAAAATGAAGTGAAATGGAAAGAGGAAAGAAGAAAAAGGAAGAAAGAGTGATCGAGATCAGGAAAGTTCTGAGTAGGTCACTGAAGTTTGGAGTCTTATCTTAGTAACTAAACTTAAGCTACGCACCCCACAAATACGCGCAATGCGACGCGTTCAATGCACCACACTTTTGGTGTGACTGAGCTACGAGAATATCATTTACGTTCGCCAAAAAGAATGAGTAATTTTCCTTTATTTTTGGTGATATTATCACTATTTGCAAAGGCAGTGTATACAGCCACACGCGTGTGGCCGTAAGGTAAAGACACACGCGTGTGGCTGTATACACTCATCGGGCCTGAGGATACAGCCACACGCCTCTACTTGGACTCTAGCTATGCAGCGGCGCAGCACGTAGCAACTAGCAAATGCATAGCTAGCACGAGCGATGTGTACCGACTACTGTATATTCATGCAACGGTACATGTTGCAAAACTTCATCATGAAGGTTTTATCTCTTGAAATTCACTGACATACAAACAATATTTTTACTTCATTTGTCATCAGATGACAATGAAGTATTAAAACATTGTATATTTTTCTATGTCAGTGAATTTCAAGAGATAAAACCTTCATGATGAAGTTTTGCAACATGTACCGTTGCATAAATATACAGTACACATCGCTCGTGCTATGCACTTGCTACGTGCTGCGCCGCTGCGTAGCTAGAGTCTAAGTAGAGGCGTGTGGCTGTATCCTCAGGCCCGATGAGTGTATACAGCCACACGCGTGTGTCTTTACCTTACAGCCACAAGGGTGTGGCTGTATACACTGCCATTTGCAAATTGGGATGAAATTCACATCAGCTTAAAAATCAAGATTTGTATTGATTTATTAATTACGTTACACGTGTGTGTAGCTTTAGGACCCTTTCATTTTTCGACCAAATTCGACATGGGTATCGACATCGACTTGAAAATTAATGTTATTGATATTTGTCCGTCATAATTTGCTCAGGAATTTAATTTAAGAGTATGTAGAACCAACAAGATATATATAAAAGAAATTTGCATCATTGAAAAAGTGACTTTTTAGCCACTGGAAACAAAGTGCTTAGCTTTAGGTCCCCCCATCGTACATGTATAACTTTTTAGTGGTATGGATGTGGATCATAATTCTTATTACCGAACACTTTTCAGAAAATCATTGATAGCAAATGAAAATATCAAATGAATATCTGTCAAATTTACACAATGCTTAAAGTCCTACAGAAAAAGAAGTTGGTGGAATTTGAAAAAGACAACGCAGATCTAGATTTAATATGAATTATGATATTCCCTTCAGAGCTAACCCTTCCGAACGACGCGGCGAACTTTTGGTCCCTTGAAAAAGGTATTGTATTACTGAACGTGTGCCCCCTGTGGGAAAAAGACACGTAACCTACCCCGATTTGGGGCCAACTGGGTGACGACTGGGGGTGACGAGAGAGCAGGTTATAAGATATTAATTATGTTGGGGTTTTTTTGCCTCATTTTATGATCTTCTGCATGCCCTGTGCAGAGCTGCCAACCTGCAGAACAGGAAATCAGTAATCACAAGGCTCAAAATCAGTAATTTTGGGAAGAAATCAGTAATTTCCTACGCGGAGCTATGAATCTAAAAAAACCGGCACTATAACACTGCGCAGACAAGGTGCGCGCATGATGCAATCAGCTTTTTCACATCCTGCATGCCATGTACACTGTACTGGTACATAAAGAGTGGTGGAAAAGTTTATATTTTACCCTCTTCATAGACTCATGCTGCACAAATTCATTCCATGATCCAGTGATATAAAGTCAGTCTCTGTCCACACAAGATCTCCAATCTTTTGCGTTCATAAAGTTCATGTACTATGTAGGCAAAAAACAAAACAAAAACAAAGGCAGATGTCCAATCAGCTGTCCAATGAAACTGTTCATTATGTTCAGTTTGCACATGTCCTTTCAAATGTGCTGTGTCTACTTCACAAATGACATGGTTGCAGCTTTGCACTTTTCCAAAACTTTGTCACTGAACTTAACTTGAAAGCAGGCCTCTCCTTTGGCTTGGCTTGCCACCTTCTGGGTTAGGAGGTCGGAAAGAGTTGGGGTCCCTAGACTGGGTCTAAATTCAGTCATGTTCTTTCTGACCATACTGAAAAGTCGCTCATCTGCAGCATTACTGTGTACAATGGACAGAATAAGATGCATAACTTTTGCCAGATGACCATACTTCAGTTCACCAGAGGACTTGTCCTTCATCTGTGAAAGTGTTGACCATGTCAAGTCTACCCTTTCTTCAGGTAGGCTGTCCATCATAGAATCACTCTGGTAGTTTGCAAACTCCAACTCCAGCTGGTCCAGGGAATCTTCCATGAAGTGGAATCGTTGAACAAAGTACTTTACTGAAGCAAAGGACATTTCAAGCCTCTTCTTTGGATTGGCCACTCTTGCATGCATAAGCAAGTCATCCTTAAAGGGAAAGTTCACCCCGAAGATTACTTGAGTTTAAAAAATGCAGAAAAAATAAAGAAAAATATTGGCGAAAGTTTGGACAAAATCCGTTAAAGAATAACGGAGTTATGGACTTTTGAAATTTTGATTTTGTGACGTCACATGCGAGCAGCTCCTCCATTATGTAATGTGATAAATATTCCATAAAATACAGTTTTCTCAGAAAATTTAGAATATTTTCGTCTGTGCATTTGATATATTGTCAGAAATGTTATTCAATACTAGATTCTGAAAAGAAACAATATTAATTTATCGTGGAACGTAAAAAAAATGCGAATATATGGAATATTTATTACATGACCAATGGGCAGCTGCTCGCATGTGACGTCACGAATCCAAAACTTTAAATACTCATAACTCTTTAATTATTTGACCTATTTTCATCAAACCTTCGCCAATATTTTTCTTTATTTTTTCTGCATTTTTTAAACTCAAGTAATCTTCAGGGTGAACTTTCCCTTTAAGGGGGAACTTACACACAACATAATTTGAAACTGCAACAAAGTAGCTTCTAACTGAGGAAAAGAATTCTCTCCTCTGCTCATCTGTGATCTGACCTGTGGACAGAATGTCCCTCACTTTACTCCCCATGATCAAATCTTCATCTGTCCTCTGGTTTTCTTTGCACTTGTAGTCACATTCTTGGGGTAATGATGTCTTCATGAGGATTGCTGGCTTCACAAATCTCGTCAGCAGTTGCCTCAAAAAGTCCTCTAATCTATCCAACAGGAGATGAACCTTTGGGGCCTCCTCTTGCAACTCTACGTTCAACTTGTTGAAAATGGGAATTTTTTGAGGAACAGACAATACAGTTTGTATTTATCTTGAATCAGGTTGGCATGGATAGCTGCTGCTTTGGCTGTACCAGAAGTTACTGATGGTGATGTAGTAGTGGAAGTTGAAGTTTGAATTTTTGGACTGTTCTTTGTTCCTGCACAGATTTTCCCTATTTTCTTTGATGGTGCTGTCCCAGTTTTACTTGATGGTGGTCTTGATGTTCCAGAAGAACAGCTTTGTACAGAAGTACCTCCACTGGCTGGGGCAGATGATGTAGCAGAAGTCTTCTTGCTACTTGCTGACGATGTGTGTTTCATGGCAGGAACAATACTCCCTCCTTTCACAACAGATGATGTATGAGAAGTCTTTTTGCTGCTTGCAAAAGATATGCTAGACTTGCTGGAAGCTGGCAGCACAGAAGTCAAAGTCCCTTTGGCTGGACAACTCAGTGTGCTTGCTGGTAATGTCTTTTGTGCCAATGAAGGTGTGCTGGATGATTGAGAGGAAGCTTTTGAGATGCTCTTTGAAGCCTGGGCTATGACAGGCATAACAGTTTTCTTCTTTGGTTGTACGGCACTGGTTGAAGCAGTCTTCTTTTTCTTCAGTTCTGTCTGCTTCTGATCATCATTCTTTCGCTTTCTTCCTGCTGACTGATCTTCAGACTCCTTCCGAAAATATTCTACAAGGGGTTCCCACTGCTCTAACAGTCGATTCAAAGCACGCTCAAGAGAGAGCCACCTTGTGCAGACGTGCTTCAGTATAGCATGTTGCTCCACACCACAGCAAGCCTGAACCTCCTTGAATTCTTTGTTTCGCTTGCTAGACTTTTCTAGATAGTAAAACACAGGAATCAGCAAGTCCACAGGTGAGCAAGGAAGTTCCTGAGCTCCTTTCTCTGCAGCTAGGTGGAGAAGGTGGCAAGGACAGCCATGTACAAACACCTGAGAGTTCTCCTTCCTTATAAAGGCTGCGACCCCATTGTGGATGCCCATCATTACAGAGGCATTATCTGCAGAGAAACAAATGACATTGCTCCATGGAATGTTGTTCTCTTTCAGAACATGATCAAGGAGTCCAAAAATGTTTCTCCCAGTTGACCGTTCAATTGTTGTCGCTATTTCCAACAGTACATTGACGACACGTCGAGCATCACAATCGAAGTAATGGACGATTATGGGGTACAGTTGCTGCTCAGCCCCCCGATCAGAACTTCCATCTGTTGAAATGGAAAAAGGGCTCTTTCTGATCTTGCTCAGGATATCTCCTAAAAGTGAGAAAAAAAAACAAAACAAAAAAATATATAATGAAAATGATAATTCTCAGGATTCTAAACATTCTTTCAATAATAAAAAGAGAAATCTTAAAATGCATGGAATACTCTACTGACCATCTGGTAGTTACCATTTTTTGTTTCAACAGTCTCATCATCATTATCATCAGAGTAAAAGAATACTGGCATAACAATCCTGTTGACTTGTTATCCCAATCTGGATTTTTTTATAACTACATATAAATACTAGAATGATGTCATACAACAGATATTTTGATTTGAAAAATAATGGCATGAACCATATGACCTTGTTTACCAATCATAATGTAAAATGCCTTGGGCACTAATATGGTGGTGAGTGCATATTATTATTATTATTATTATTAATAATAGGGACGCTGATTTTCTGCGGAAATGACCATTTGAAACGGAAAATGCAATTTGGAACGGAAAGTCACGGAAAACCCCTTTCACCTCAAAATTGTTCCTTTTTTCAAGAATAAAATTGTAAAACTTACACTATTCTTGTGATTTCTTATGCAGTGAAAAAATATCGGGCCTAAAATCATTATATAATATTGAATGGCCTTGAGTGGGATACAAGGATATATCGCACGAGCTATGAGCATATTTCACGAGTCGGCACGACGAGTGAAATATTTTCAAAGCGAGTACGATATATCCTTGTGTCCCACGAAAGAAAAGCCATTCAATATTATTATTATTAATTGTATGATACCTAGTTCATCAATTTTCAACATTACATGTCTTTATGTTTTTGTATTGACTTCGACATAAAACACAGGTAGAAACTTTTTTTTGGTCCTTACCCAAGTATCTTGCAAGAGCTGCGCGCATACATCCATTGTCTTAACCTTTGCGTATTTAAGCGCGTATTCACTTTTTTACGCGTCACGCGCACCCCAAACCATGAGATATGAAGATATATTGCACGGTCATCCGGGTACTTTTACACAAACCATGAGATATTGTTTTAAAATTGCACGGTCATCCTGGAACTTTTGCGCAAACCATGAGATACGCTAATTTTTCTGGTCGCCTGAAAACCCTTCATACAAATAATAATGGTTAATAACTCCGAATACTTAGCGATATTCATCAGATTCTTCGGAGACAGGGCGCTGCCATTTTGTTTTGCTGGACCAATGGAGATCGTGACACAAAACACGGTATAATAGGAGCAGCAAATTCCTATTATGCAAGCTAGGCGCATACTCATGCGGCCTAGAGGGAAGTAAAGCGGGATTGCCGTACACAGCCAGCACATATTTAGTAAAGGGGCTGGCGTGTGCGCCTAGTATTACGTAGACGTAAACTAGGCACGCACACGCCAGCAGCAGGCGCTAAGTGCGGAGAGATTGTACACACGCTGTCGTACAGTTCGAAAAAGGGGCTGGCGTGTGCGCCTAACATTGATCGATCGCTGACATGACATGAAATATTTTCGTCGCGTCGACGTACGTACGTATGTCGGTATACGGTGTGATAGCTATAGATCGAGTGCTCAGAAATCGTAAGAGTTCTGTGCATCATGTTAACCCTTTCATGACAGGAATTATTTAAGGGGTAAATTGATCACATTTTGTTCTTCAAATTGGTAACAATAATATTTTTCTTTTAGTGCTACACGGTTCTAACAAAATGTAATGTCTTTGAAAACAATATGCATCTTTAGAAGCTGAGTCGAAAGTTGAAAAAAATTGCCAATTTTGATAAAAACAGTGATTTTGAACCTCTCGATGTGTTGCCAATTTAAGGATTTTCAAGCTTGTTTTCCTTTTTAAAATTCCTTGCATCAAATGCAATATGGTCATGCAACAAAAATGGAAACAATGTGTGTAGAAATTTTTGCTCTTTCTACTCATGCATCTGGTATATTTTTTAGAGCCCTGAATCCAAAGTTATTGAGCCAAACCACAAAATGTGGTCAATTGTCTCGAAAGGGTTAAAATAATCTGCTTCCTGGGTACTACACAGATTTTCATGGTTTGTCATTAAGATCCTTTTTGATCCAGTCATGATTATGAAATGCAAGTCGAATACCTGAATTTTAACTGACTCTGTAATATTTGAACATTTGTACCCTAGTAACTTACAAGTTCATGTTTGTACGCAAATCTTATGTAGGCCTAAATGGAATTTTTTTTTTCATGTGTACAAAGTCTATGGCAAAACGGAATTTAACGGAATTTAGTTTTTTCAGCCCATCTGAAACGGAATTCCAGATTATCTGAAACGGAATTCCAGATTTTCTGAATCGGAAAAGCCCATTTTTTGAAACGGAAAATCAGCGTCCCTAATATTTATCATCATCATCATCTAGTATCATGTCTAGACTCTAGTACTTATTGGAGAATCGTACTTCAGATTACCAAGAAATATAGTATCACCATGATCACTCTACTCTAGATCAAGATCTCTTACTATAATCTACATGTAGTGATAACTTGTCTTTGCAGATCATCTAACGTTCATTTTCACTCACCTTTAGCTTCTTGGCCTAACGTCCGAGCGATGGCAGTGGTCTTGGTTCTACGGCAAGCAAACTTCGCCGCAACTTGGCTGTCGGGGAACATTTCCTTTACTAGGCTTGTTAAATGATCTGATGCCGCGAATGGTACGTTATGTTCAATCAAAAATTGTGTCATGAGAACCTCCGCTCTAATAACTGTATTGTCTTTGGGGAGAAAAAACTTTGCGATGTTGCAACCCCAGTTACTTTCGCTGGCTTCTACAGCGGAGCGATGCTTCATTGACTTCATGTGCGCTTGAATATCATTTGCTCCTCCATGCCCAATCGAAAAGTCAGATGAACAAAGAGTACATCGCGCATAATTTTCGCTCTTCTTGGATGGTATAATACACTGCCATTTTCTATGGTAGTCCTCCTTAAAAGTCTGCTGCTTTTTCACACGTTTCGATGTAGAACCAGAAGAAGAAGCCATGTTTCCAAGAAAATTACACCAAACAAATCCACGAACTGCAACGCTGTTTACATTACTAAATCGTCATGTTCAACTCTCCCCAAATCGATTCGTCCGGTATCGATTAGCCCCATTCGGCATTTTTTTTTTTTTGGGGGGGGGGGGGGGGTTGTGGGTGGATCAGTTTACAGTCTGACACGGAGCTCATATTGGGTATAAATGTCCCTTGATGGTGGCCACGATGCACTAAATGGAAATATACGATAGCCTACCGAGGGGGGAAAAAAGGCCAAAAGGGTGTCTACACTGAATCAAGGACTTAAAATCAACAGACAGCAACAGCAAAAGACAACATGAAAGGATACAAAGGAGGCATTAAATATCAAGTTTTATTAGAAACACATGACATGTGGCATCAGTTCTTTAAAACTGATATTGATAATTTCTCATTTGATGAAAATAAAATAATGTGGGATCTAGTCACAGCTCTGCAACTGTTACGAATTTGACTGCAGGATTTGACTGCAGGCGAATTCGCTTTGGCCGACCCCTTGGCTTGCAACACCCCGCTAAATACACGTACTCCACACTTCATTCATATACACACGTACACGGCATGCAGTGAAGCCACGTGGCCACACACACACACACGTCACATGCATGCATGCATGCAGGCGCGGCTGGAGAAGGAAACTGTGCGTGCCATTGCAGGGAGCGCAAATAGCTGGGCAGCGGGCGTCAGGGCTCGGCCGCACCGGGAAAGAAGCGGTGATGTAGGAGCGAGCCAGCGGCATGCATGCAGCGCTCGCTGCATAGACGATAGTGCATTATTGGATTTCCCGAAATCCGTAATTTTTGGGCGACATTCCGTACTTCCGTAATGATGGTTAATTTCCGTACCAATTACGGAAAATCCGTACTAGTTGGCAGCTCTGCCTGTGTTTGTTCTCTGTGTCAAATAGTGGGGAGAATATACACGTAGTTCCACGTGTATGAAAGCCATTTTAGGTGCTTAACTGTACACGTTCGGTAATACAATCCATGAGCAGATGACTGTACTAGTACGTCTAGGAACTAAAAAAGGAAGAATTAACTCCAGCTCACGCAGTATACTGCTGCAGATCTCCGAAGGTAGAAGAAGAAGAAGAAGAAGAAGGAGGAGGAGGAGAAGGAGGAGGAGGAGGAGGAGAAAAAAAAGGGAGAAGAAGGAAGAGGAGGAGAAGAAGAAGAAGAAAAAATAGGAGAAGGAGGAGGAGGAGAAGAAGAAGAAGAAGAAGCGGCGCACGGCTGATATTGGAGATTATATTCCACATACTAAGAATCTTGCTGTTAGATTGGTCAAAAGGTAAATCACGTGATAAAATGTAGTTCTCCCAATCAATCGACCAGAGAAGAAAAGTTTGTGACCTTGACAGAATAGTGCTTATGTGTTTCGCTGATCTCTTCAGTCCATTACAGAGTCACAATGCGCTATCAATATTTTGGGTACGCGCGGAATGAAAAGTGCGTGACCTTTACGAATAGTCAAATTGAAAAGTGTGTGACCTCTACGAATAGTCAAAATGAAAAGTGTGTGATCTTTACGAATAGCTCTATAGGTGTACTAAAATAAGCGCGCATTGCCCAATCACGCGCTTAAAATGATAAAACAATTGTGCGCACCCAGGTAGGGGTACGGTTTATGGTGGTTTTAACTTCTACTGTGAATTCAGGCCTAAATGTCTTTTTCGAGAAGTAGATGATAATTGTCTTTCTTGTGCCAGTGAAATGTTTCAGATGTGGAATATAAAGCAAATAATCACCTTTTGATTTCAGGTGATGAGACGTACTATCACTTCCTTGGCGATCTGAATGTATTATGCTATCTTTCCTCAGCTACATCCAGATCGCCTTGGAAGTGATAGTTTGTCCCATCACCTTCACCAACGGTAATTCTTTGCTTACTATTCCTATTTGGAAGACTGTCTCCCATATTGGACACTTAGCTTACAAAAGGGCAAAAGAAACAGCATCAGCAACAAGGAAGTTTCAGTCAAGTTTTTGCCTCTTCGAGGTCAGAAGCCCATTTGTTTTGTGTTTGGATCTTAACAAAAAATGTTATGACAACAAAAGTAGACAGTGAATTTTTATAGTAAATGGTCAAAAGGAGTAATTTTTTCATGAAGAATCTGCTTATCACATTTTCATTTTGAGCCGAGGTAATCCCTTTGCAGCAAATGTAAACAAAGAAAATTGGTCTCATAAATGAAAGACTGTCTCCGAAATAGGCTAGCAAAAATGTTGACAAAAGTCTCTAACAATAGAGACAGTCTCCCAAATAGGAAGCAGTCTCCAGTATCAGCTGTGCACCTCTGCTGGAGGAGGAGGAGGAGGAGGAGGAGGAGGAGGAGGAGGAGGAGGAGGAGGAGGAGGAGGAGGAGGAGGAGGAGGAGGAGGAGGAGGAGGAGGAGGAGGAGGAGGAGGAGGAGGAGGAGGAGGAGGAGGAGGAGGAGGAGGAGGAGGAGGAGGAGGAGGAGGAGGAGGAGGAGGAGGAGGAGGAGGAGGAGGAGGAGGAGGGAGAGAGAGAGGGGGGGGGGGGGAGAGAGAGAGAGAGAGAGAGGGGGAGGGGGGGGGGGTCGGGCTTCCAACACTTCCAATACATCGTCTTCATAAATCCGAATGTAAATCCAAAGATCCTTTGTGAGTGTGCTTGCAGCAAGCGTAGCATAGGTTATTAGACATACTGGAACCCCTAGAAGGAGGAGAAGGAAGAGGAGAATGGGCATTCTTGTGAAATAATTCACCCTTCATTTACTCCGCACAGTAGCAGTTCATTGCGTGCAGTGCAATGGTGACCTCCATACACTTAACAAACAAGTGTGTACGTACACACTGAATCACTCACACGTGTGAGCAGTGGCTTATTTCACAAGATGGTCAAAGAATGAAAGCTAGTAGGTCTATTAGTAGATGAATGTTAGATCTAACTTATATGAGAAGGAAAAAGAGAGAGAGAGGGGAGGGGGGGCTGGAATGGGTCTATATAGATAGTGCTCTCCCAAATATGCTCTCGTAAAGGCATTAATATACTTTTTGTGGTATAAACAGTTTTAAGACTTCCTCCACATAACAGAAAATGTGCACTATATTCTTAAAATTTGGAAGAAAAATCACTCTCCATCCATATGTGGAGCTGCAAAAATTTCAGTTAAAAACATGAGAATGATCAGCAAAATTCAGGGAAAATACTTGCTTTTGGCCTTGTTGGATGATATGCTGTTTCCATACAATTCCTCTAATTGGATCTCTATCACATGGATCAAGTGAATTTTCAGACTGATTTTGGCTGGCGAACTTGCTCCTTTGAAACTCACACAAGAATGATAGATGTATGGTGTGCAAGGTAGAACCTCGCATAGATGTGTGACTAGAGGATCGTTTGATATGGAGTTGTGTATTGTTGAAATTTAGACTACATAATCAGTAGATCTTGACATTCATGCATATTTTTGTTTCTTTGTTGTTTTTGCCAGGTTCTGAGAATGGCAGACTTTCCAATTACTGGGATATGCATTGTGGCTGATAAGACTAGATGCCCAGAAGGATACACAGTGGTATGTACAGTATACAATGGTTGTATTTCTCTACTTCCAACCTGTGACAGTTAAATTTTCAAAGGACCTGTCAAGATCAATATAGTCCCATGGAAATTCTAGAAAGAGCCTTGATTAAAAAGAGTACCATTTTACTGACATTTTATCAGTGATCAAACATGTGTATGTACAGGAACTTATAGTACAGCAGGTAATTAGGTTTTAGGAGATTAGAAGCAATTTAAATAGAATTATAATGTATTGAACAAGGCCAACCTGGACTGGCTGTTCTGTTTGTCAGCTCTGAATTTAATTGATACACATACTAGATTGTCATGCACTAATTCAATACATGTATCTTAGAACTATTTGGTTATAGCTTAAAGGACAATCCAACCTTGATAATAAGATGATTTGTGTGAAAGCAGAAAAATAAGAAAAACAAGATGGTGAAAGTTTGAAAGAAATCGGACAAGGACTAAGAAAGTTATGGATGTTTGAAAAATGAAATCACTACATCTATGCGAATCTCAAATTGGCAATTTGGTGAGTCAATTGTGACATTTTTGTGGACAACTCTCCCATTTGTCGTACACAAAAATATTAATTTGTGGTTTTCTTCAAGGCGCTTTTACCCTCGGGGCAGTACTCTAAATATATTGGAGATAGCCAGCATTGTCACAACGGTGGTCGGCGCCGGTCGGAACCTTCCACCACTCGAAATTTCCGACCGGCACTCAATGCAATATCACACCCGCCCACCCGGCACTAATTTTCCCACTGACAAAGAAAAAATACTCTGATTTTGACCTACGAACATGCAACTGTGGTTTAAGAGAGTAATCTGACAGCACTTACAGCAGGTACATATATGTAAAAGTAAACCAAATACTAGTACAGTAGTTACAGTGCTTAATGCTGCAGCTACAGTATAGTGTGTACATGTACTGTGTAGATACATGATATTTTTACTGTTTAGCTATAACTTATAAGCCCTGAAAACCGACTAGTTTTGTTCCCCTGAACCCCCGTGGCAAGGTTTCGGGCGATAAAATTTCCACCACTTAAAGGTCTCTGGTGACAACCCTGGAGATAGCATATTGTTGTAGGTCCTCATGAACGAAAAGATCCTACTGAGTAATGCATTTTGAAAAAAAGTGACATTTCAGTCAGTTTGTGTGTTAGAGTGAATTGGGGAGTTGTCCACAGCTACATCACAGTGACATTACCTATGCGGCCAATTTGAAATTCCAATATGCATAGTGATTACAACTTTCAAAAATTCATAACTTTCTTATTGCTTGTCTGATTTCATTCAAACTTTCTCCAATCTGCTTCTCTGATTTTTCCTCTTTCTTTCAAAGCAACTTGCTATAAAGGTTGGATTTCCCTTTAATACACTACAATATATATATATATATATATATATATATATATATATATATATATATATATATATATGTACATATTGATAGTCATATATTAGTAACAGGTGAAACAGATTAGTGTAATATTAATAATTACATGGTGTTTTACTTTGCTAGTCATTGACTATGCTAGCAAGAATGAGATTGATAATTTAATTGCAACAGACAGCCTACAAATTGTAAAAGATATGTGTACATTTAATGACATCAAGTACTTCATATCAAATGAAGAAAATAAAATGTCTTGAATATACATGCAGAGTAGGCAATTACATGTAGGCACAGTGCCAAAGCATTACATGAAGAGGTGTATTCTTGGAAATATGATACAGTACATTGTGTACAACTTCCTTAAAGGGAAATCCAACCTTAATAGCAAGTTGCTCTGAAAGAAAGAGGAAAAATCAGAGAAGCAGATTGGTGAAAGTTTGAACGAAATCGGACAAGCAATAAGAAAGTTATGAATTTTTGAAAGCTGTAATCACTATCACCAATCTCAAATTGGCCGAATAGGTAATGTCATTGTGATGTAGCTGTGGACAACTCCCCCATTCGCTCTAACACACGATATGAACAAAATGTCACTTTTTTTTCAAAATGCATTACTCAGTAGGATCTTTTCATTTGTGAGGACCTATAACAATATGCTATCTCCAATATATTTTGAGTACTGCCCCGAGGGTAAAAGCGCCTCGAAGAAAACCACAAATTAATGATATTTTTGTGTACGACAAATGGGAGAGTTGTCCACAAAAATGTCACAATTGACTCACCAAATCACCAATTTGAGATTCGCATAGATGTAGTGATCTCATTTTTCAAGCATCCATAACTTTCTTAGTCCTTGTCCGATTTCTTTCAAACTTTCACATCCTGTTTTTCTTATTTTTCTGCTTTCATACAAATCATCTTGTTTCCAAGGTTGGATTGAATATATACTTTAGAATATATTACATTCTGGTAATATCAATTATTAGTATTGGTCATCTATTCTTAGGGTACTTTACTAGTTTCCAGTGCCAGCTCTTAAAAGAAAGAAAAAAAAAACAATTATAATGGATGGAGTTTTCAACTTTTCCTGTTGTGATGAAATCCTTTTTATATCACAATTTTGCTTAAAAATACATCATATATGAAATAATAATCTGAGGTTGCAAAGATAATACTTTAAGATATGGTTTTAAAACTAATATTGAAATGGTTTCATATTACAGATTGAAAATACAACAGACAACCAGGATGCAGATCTATGGAAAGATAAACTTTTGAGGAAAAAGATCACCCGATATATGTGTTACACCAAGAATCTTAATCCAGTGAGTTTATCTCTTTTTTTTTTCAATCTCTTTTTTTTTGTTTTGTTCTTGTTATTGAAATAGTGTCATATTATCTCTTAAAGATAAAGCTGAGTTCTGGTCATGGAATTACATTGTGTAAAAACTGTCTCAAAGCCGTTGGGAAAGGTGGATCATGTTTACATGAGAATTTGTGTATACTGTGAGGTTTTGGAATCATAAAAATGATAAGAAATCAACCCAATTTCGCTGAAAAGCACATGCACCACACACAGAAATGGGTATAGACTGCACATTCATGTGGCATGAATGTTCGGCCTGAACACGTCAGCTATTTCTCGTCATATTTTGAATATGAAGGCATTTGAAGAGCAATCCTTTTCAGGGGACATTTCTACTATGATGAGAAAGCTCCCAAATTATTTTTTACCTTTCCCAGATCTCAACTATATCTTTAATACAACTAAATGCACTATAGTATCAACAAGGTTTTAATGCCACAAACTCTAGATACATGTAGTACTAAATGTTATTCTATTCTCAAGAGCTGTAATGTTCTCATACAAGTATACCAATAATACCTACTACTTCTACTGCTACTTATACTATCGTTTGTACTGCTGTGAGTAATACTATTTCCGCCAAATTTTATGACAGCAATTCATTTAAAAAATCCAAATGAATCTCACAAAATATGTTTCTTTAAGCATGTTTTAAATTTTAAATATATATTTAAATAAGAAATAGGTAATTATTTTGTTATCTAGTATTCATTGTGAGTGCATTTCAAAATGGACACATTCATATGCATTTAAAATAGATTGATAAATTGAAGTTTGATATATCATAAAAACTGATTATATCATGACAGACAATGAGAAAATGACTCATGAATACAAGCTTGTCCATAATATTTGTGATACATTTTGTAAACTTGATTTCACCATAAGGGTTTATTGGTAATCATAAATTGTGAAGTTTGATAATATAAAAAATTTTTTTTTATCAAGACAAACAAAACAATGAAACCATGTGTACAAGGTTGTCTGTAAAGAATTGCATAGTTTAATATGTTTTGTATAAAACTCTTGCAGCGCCATAAGGGTTAAAGTGTACCAATCACCTGAAAAAATAATTTGTGTACAGCTAGAAAGTATAAAATCAACCTCAAAGAACTTTGTCTGGTGTTATATAGGTCAACAGTTAATGAGTATGAAGGAAATAAAGGATAACATGAAAATGCTTGCGCGGAACCGAACTCAGAGTTTGGTTCCGCGCGAGCCTTTAACTTGACGAGCGCGTACGGGTGCGTCGAGTAGTCTACTCACGAGTCACAAATCGAGAGTGTAATGAAAATTGCAATATCTCTTTATAGAATTAATATTTGAAGCCCATATTTTGAATATAGTATAACGACATGCAACCTCTAACATGCAGAGCAAAATTATTTTTGGTGATTGGCACCCTTTAATGATAATCATTATTGGTTGTTGATTTTCTTACTCTCTTTCATAGGCAGTAGGAGATAATGTACTAGTTGATATAATGGTCATTAAAGAGACTGAATCAATCCCAGCTGGCTACACCTGTATAGCAAACACCCATGATTCAGGTAACACTAAGGCATGGAATTAAGATTTACCGAGGATGCTAAGTTCTTGGGTACCATGGAAATCACATGCACCCAATGTATGAATTTGAATAATATGATTTGTATGAAACATAGTATGACTACTGTTACTTTACAGTTGTTTTGAAGGAATATAATTCATATATATGTAATGTATCAACATTGAACTTTATTTTCTGACATATGAGTATCTAGTATTTCCCATTAGTTGCATTTATTTATGTTACCTTTTAGCAATTCATAATCCTTGTTTTTGCATGTTTTTTTATTTTTTTATTAAAAAAATTTTTTTTTTTCACTTTAATTATATATGTATGCTCATGATCTCTTTTCTCTCTGTTTGTGTGGCATGTTGTTTCTTTCTCTCTCGCTCTCTTTTCCTTTCCCTCTACTTCTCTTCCTATTTCATTCTTCTTTCTATTGATTTTTACTTATTCTCTCTCTCTCTCTCTCTCACTCACTCACTCTTTTTTCCTCTTTTTCTCTGCACCTTATTTTTCTTCTCTCCATTATGGTACAGGTGAACCAGTGCTTAAGAAGAAAATGTTGGTCATTCAGCTGTTTAGCAGAAAAGTAACTGAGAAGGCTATCACTGAGATTTTTCTCACCTCCTCCAAGACAAAGACCAAGCCTGTTGAGGTGTCTGCAAGAGGGTACGTTTTCCATCACTATTTTATAGCGAAATTAAAACTAACTTAACGTTTCAAGGAGACAACAACCACACCAGGGCCCTGTTTCATAAAACTTGTTGTCAGTAACAACTGCCACATTTCTGTGACAAGTTTCAGTAGCTTATAACAGTTATTGATATTATCTAAAAATACCATGGGAAAATTTTCCAGTTAAGGTTACAGACAGGTGCAATAGATATATCAGTGCATACTTCCAAGAGTAATCATAGGAACTACTGTAAGAACCCCAACCCAAGATAATTTTAATGTACTCAAGTGGGTCAATATTCAGAACAGGTGGAATTTTTTTTAAAGTAAGATGATTTTTTCCGTTTTAGAAAGTCAAACAACAATTTATATTTCCAAAATGTTTTTTAAAAACTCAATCTGTACATAGTTATGGGACCCGTAGTGCCGAAAACACAGGCTTAATTTTACCCAAAATTAAAACAGAAATGGGGAAACAGAGTTTTTCATTCGAAGGAGCAGTGATTTGGAACAGTTTGCCACATTATGCTAGGAATGCTTCAACAAGTTCTTTGTTTTCTATTTTGTTTTGGCGCCATGCTCGTTCAAATTCTTCAGTTGGTCCTTTGTAAAACTACCAAAAGTGTATGTAATTACTTTGTTCAAGTATTGTTTATATCTGTATGATTGTATTATATGTATTTTTGTTGTAGGGCCTCCAAGGAAAACAGTGTTTAATCACTGATGGAGCTACCCTACTGAAAAAAGACTAATAAATAAATAAATAAATAAATGAATAAATAAAAAAACCTGCCAAATAGCCTTGGTCCTCCCATTCTAATCCTCATGATGCTGCAAGGTAAGGTAAGGGACTTGTCAAAATTTTACATGGGCTTCAAACATTTGCAGATGAAAGGAAATTCTTTTTTATCTTTTATTGCAGTGATATCAATGGCATCAACATGTTTCTGAGGATGGCACCTGTCAAGCAACTCATACCAATTCCAAATCCAGCAGTTCGTAAGGCCCCGATACCAGCACCTAGACAAAACATCATGCAACCTCAAAGCTCTACAGAGTGAGTTATATTTATACAGTGCATCCCCTCTAAAAACAGTCAGAAAAAGTCTCCCCAAATAAATATTTCAAAATATTTGAAGCAAAATTTCATACCTGTGGATAGCTAAGGATCTCTTCTATTACATGACACCTAAAGATCTGACGATATTTTACGCTCGAGTGAGCAAAGACCACTTTTGTGAAAAGGTGCAAAATCCAGACTTGACAAGAAGTGGTAATTCTTCTGGCTGGTATCAGCAAAGTTGAGTGTCATGAAAAGGCTTATAAATATTCATATTTGATTACAGGCATGAAAATTTTCTGTGTATCCGCGGATATCCGCTTTTTCCACTGATCCTAGATTTTTTCCGCGTATTTCACATTTCAGCGCATACGTCATCTTGTATACATACATGTAGTATACATGGGCATGCAATGAAGTTGGAATCAGAGGCGATCCCTTAGCTTACTACACACATTGTTGGTACATGTACTTACACAGCAACTTGCGTCTGTGTTTATACTGTACGTACATGCGAAAGGATCACATGATAACTGCCGAGGATTTTTGTCTATACACATAATACCTCCCATAATCGCACACTCGCATGAAGGCGGAAGGCTATTCATACTACAAGCACATGCATGTTATTACATGTACACAGTCACACAACCCATGTACAGTGCACACCGTATGTTTGCCAGTGCAGTTGCAATGTCTCAAGCAAGCGAATGATCTGTCTTTTGCCGAGTTGGATTGTAATTGTAATAAAAGATAAAAAAGGATAAGCCTTGGAAAGTTCCAATTTTACAGCAAGATTGTGTGGATAAGACTAGAGTTTGACTTTATCCCGGCATCTGGAAAAAGTAAACGGCATGCATTTTGCAAGATACAGTGTATGTGATCATCGACAGTAGGATATTTTGATTACTCACAGCCGCTGGCGATGTTGTTGAACGCAGGAAGTCAAAACAACTTCACATCATAAACATTGCAGTCAACTTACTAGTCTAGAAAAGTAAGTTGGGAAGCATTTTGAGAAGTGGATTATTTGTTGCTTATTCCGCTCAGTTTTATTCATGAAAGTGCTCTGCACATAATACACATTAAATCACATTTGGTGGTATTGATAAAAATGTGTATTCAGAGCCTGTTTTGGTATGAATTATATGCTATATAGAATCATCTTAATACAGCTTCTCATTGAATATGAGGTTAAATATCTCACCACAGAATGCAATAGATTGCACAAAGCTGAACCCCAAATTTTAAAATCTACCTACCGTGGGAGGGGGGACACCCCCCTCCAACATCCTCTCCCCGATCGGTCGCTTCGCTCCCTCGCTTTGGTTCGCGAAAGTTTTTCAGTGTTTTTCATGAACAGCACTTTTCATGCCTGTGATTAATAATAAAAATTTATCAAAGAAGAGGTTCTGAAGTTGTATTCAATCAAACACCAATTCGCAACTCTGTTACCTACATGTATTCTTGCGAGCTCCTCTCCTATTTGCTCAGTACACAAAATTCATAAAGTTTCATTTTCTTTGTTCTTGATGAGGGTTTTTGTGTAAAAGCATAAGTGAAAAGATTGTATCTATGTAGGGTGCATGTAGACAAAATATTTTTTAGAGAGAAAATTAAAATTTCTGATTTTTTTCAGTACAGGGCAAATGGGAGAGGAGCTTGCCAGATACATCACAGAGTTTCCAATTTGTGTTTGATTGATTACAACTTTGAAAATTCATCACTTTCTTATTTCTTATCAGATTTTGCTCAAATTTTCACTGATCTGTTTCTTTGATTTTTCTGCTGCTTTTAAAACCAAGTAGATATCAGGGTGAACTTTCCCTTTAAGGAATATTTAGTTCATCTTTTAAATCAAATATTAAAAGTTTACTGCTATATTCATTGCCCCACTTCCCTCCTACATGTACAAGATTATTCCCTTTTTTCCCCTTTCTTTTCTTCTCATTTTATTTTGACATTTTTTGTTTGTATTCTAATCTAATTTTGTTCACCTTCATTTCTGTCTTCATATATTTTATCTTTTCTCTTTTAAAATATCTGAGTTATTCTTTTCAATATGACTTTCTCTTTGAATATTGATTATTTATTTCTACTGTTCTCACAGACCATATCATATGTATACATATGGGTATGTACACACTTGGGACCTTGTTTATAAGCATGGTGTCTTTGTGTTGGTTGTGCCTTAAACCTTTGATGAGAATGAAGAAAACAGGCATGTCTTTTTCTTTCATTATAAAAAAATATTTGGAACACTGACTGAGAAATTTAATGATTTATGAAGTAATTGTTGCAGTGGATTTTAATATACATTTATATTTAACCTCTCTTAATCCACTCAAAACTGCACTCGATTATGCCCAGGTTCAAACTGATGGAAATGCACATGGAATGATTAAAAAAAAAATGTCTCCAATAGTTAAACCATTTTCAAATAATTAGGTAATAGCGCCAACTTTTGTTTAATATAATGAAATTAAGTCGGTAGCAATTACAAAAATTCTGGGACAAGAAGTGTGATATCTGAAGTGTGTTTGGTTGAAATAAGAGTCGACATAAAATAAATGTTGTCCTAAGCATGGAAGGAGTTCTGTAGAATACCTCGGTATCAATGGAGCATGTTTGGAAGTATTTAGTTTTCATATTATTGTTAAAGTGTCTTTGATTTAAATTCGAATTTGCATCCTATGTCATTATTCTTTACTAAACATGTGACATATACATGTATATCATGGATTTCCCCTTGTATGTTGATGTGTACTGTGTAAAAAGAATGTATTTTTTGTCTATAACAACATCTGTCACATTTAATTTGCTCTTTTTCCTTTTTGTTGGATCCCTATTGAAACATGAATTGTAAAGTATATGAAAAAGGTTGAAATGAAGTTTTTGTCCTGCTTAAAATAAATTATTAGTAATTTAGGGTGTACTGTAGATGCATTATCAGTTATTGAGTTATTATTAGCAAAACCAAGAAAAGAAAAACAAACAGTGTGAACTATGTCTCAGAATTTACAAGGAGATTGTTATTTGGCCAAAGGCCCTAATGCAGTCCTCAGTTAAAAAGCAGCCGTTTTTTTGTACCACTACATTTTTACTAGGATACCCATGAAATTCTTCTTCTTTGTCCATTTGCCAGATGGATGGAAAAAAAAAGAAAAAAAAAAAGGAAAGCTTAAAAGCAAAATATATCTTCTAACACTAATTGTTTGGCTTGGCTTTTTCTCAACCAAAGGAGAACAAGCTTTAAATGTTAAATATTAACCTTTAAACTTAATGGATTAATGTTGATCTCTCCTTAGATTGCCACAGCAGTCCGGTCCAACAGAACTTCCATATTCGTGGGATAAAGCACGCTCCAGCCGTCAGTCAACGCTACGCACATCACAGACCCATAGCTTAGAATCAGATGTTCTTTCAGGTATGGTATCAGAAGTCTTGCTAGCAGACCTTTATGGTGTTGATGAGATTTTGATAATGATGTGCAATAGGACATTTATGTAAAGTTAACAAATGAAAGCTGAAAAATAATGTATTAAACACCACTTTTTGTAAACATAAAGTTTTAAAAAATGATTAAATGTACATGCATCTTTCACAACAATACTGCAAAATCAAAGTTCGACCAACGGAAAATATGAAATTTTAGCGATATTTCTTTCGGTTACAAACATAAAAATTTACCTAATAAACTTCCCCTAAAATTCCTCATTTCGGCTAGATTTGCAAGAAACTCACTGTGGTGAATCATTAAATTGTACATTTTTCTACAACTGTATGGTATTTACTTGAGCTGTATTTTCCACGTAGAGTTGTGTAAAAAAAAAAAAAGGATCTTGGTGTCAAATCGCCAAGGCTGGCATAACAGAAAAATATTACAAGCGCATCCCACGTGTTGAAATCTGCATACAGCTGTGCTGTGTAAATTGAGAGAGTGAGTGGTCATGGGATATGCACATGCGCAATCCATGAATGGGCTGACTCTGGCTGACTCATGAATATATGTGTAGATCGTGAATTTGGCATCACTGCGCATAATTTGCTGCTCCAAATTGCTGCAAGATATCGTGTGAAAAATATGTAATATCTCTGCAAAGAAAGAAGTCTCATCAGTGAAACTTCCTCTAAATATGGAATATACACCCTGAATAAGGAAATAAAGTTTCATGAATATTTATGCAGGGGTAGGCTTGTGTCCGAAAAAAATAGACACATAGTGTTTGGACAAGTTCATTTCAAAATGTTGCTATAACTCGACAGAACAGACACCATATTTCAGGATTTTTTTCAATCATATGTAACTACAGATTGGTTCATGTGGGACGTTTAAACTCGTAAATCGCCAAAAACAGAGGTGCAAATTCAGGGTTCTTGTTTTACCATTATGATGACTGCATGCACGCACAGAGCTAGAAGTCCGTTGGTTTTTCAAAACAAATGGTTGGTAATCCGCTGATAAGTGGTGTTCTGCACCAGGGCTGGAAATCAATGAATACACTATAATCTGTTTCTCTCTCTCTCTCTCTCTCTTTGTCTCTCAATCTCTCTCTCTCTCTCTCTCCCTTTGTCTCCCAATTTCTCTCTTTGTCTCTCAATCTCTCTCTCTCTCTCTCTTTGTCTCTCAATCTCTCTCTCTCTCTCTCTCTTTGTCTCTCAATCTCTCTCTCTCTCTCTTTGTCTCTCAATCTCTCTCTCTCTTTGTCTCTCAATCTCTCTCTTTGTCTCTCAATCTCTCTCTCTCTCTCTCTCCCTTTGTCTCCCAATTTCTCTCTTTGTCTCTCAATCTCTCTCTCTCTCTTTGTCTCTCAATCTCTCTCTCTCTCTCTCTCTTTGTCTCTTACTTTCTGTCTCTCTCTCTCCCTTTGTCTCCCAATTTCTCTCTTTGTTTCTCAATTTCTCTGTCTCTCTCTCTCTTTATTTCTGTGTATTTCTGTCCATCTATCCTACAGCTATTGAAGGTGTACCTTTTCAAATCAATCCCACCCTGCAAGCCATGACAACTATTTCAACTGTGAGTATTGGACAGTATTTCAATTACAAGTACAGTGGAGACTTGCTTTAACAAGGACCTTGGGACCATGAAAATTACTTTGTTATATCATAAATCTCTTTAAATCAGGGTGAAAATACAAAAGAACATAAAGACCGGGGACAAACAAAATTACCATGTTATATCAGGAATCTTGTTATATCAGAGCTCTTTATAGTGAGTTTCAACTGTACATCGATTTCTTCGTTGACAGTCAGTTTGACACTTCACACTTTTTGATCATTTACAAATCAGCCTCGTTTTGATACATGAGGCAAAGGCATGTCAGGAAGAGGGCAAATATTAAGAAATAAGAGAGATAACCCCCAAGTTGAACACTTCTTAGAGATGAGATTAGTGATTTGATCAAATCGTTGAGTTTATTGTATATCTTTGATTTGTTTGCTTGTACCACCAGTAACCGTAAATATCAACCAAAAACTAGGTCTTTAATAAAAATTACTGGACCATTGTGTTTGGTTTTTATTGTCTTCTCAATTGTCTCTAGTGAACCAGCTTCTGGATCAAAATAGGAGTAGAGGATTCATACGAGTTTTTGATGGTGCTTTTACAATCTCTCACTTTTCACTTTGGCCAGAAAGGGCTGTCCTATATTTCTTATGTCTCATATGTTGAAGGGAAGCTCAATACTACCTTTTATGTTAGGTCATTTTACAGGAATGTAATATGTAAACTAGGGGGACCTGCTGTATATTGTCATTAAAAAAAGAAATTGTCTTGTAGAGTGTAATTTGCTGGCCTACCTCTGGGTGTTGGAGTGAGTCCTGCCGTATCTCATATTTTATCAAATCTTTTCTCTTTATGTTTTCTTTGACAGTATGATGTTCCTCGTATTCCATATAAATCCGAGATTGAAATCAACAACCAGTTTTACTATGACTTCAACTTTGAAGCACAAACCAAGCAGAGGCTAACAATGTGTGATTCACCGTAAGGTACAGCATCCTCAAGAACATAGAGGTGTACAAGCTTAAGATTCAAAGGTAGTCTCCAGTTCTGGTGATGACAAAAGTAAAACAAACTCACAAAATCCAACAAATTTTATCCTTAGCCTTTCAGTTGCCATGAGTGCCACTTTTGCACAATCTCAAGTGTACTATGGGTGCTGATCAGCACAAACAGGCACCAATTAAAAGTATTTGTACTGCGCATTAAAAATGCTTTGTTTACTAACCCATGTCCAGGTCTTCACTGGCTACATGATAACCCCTTTATTACCTGTATATAGTGATTTGTCCCACCCCATCATATATCACTAAATTGGTTTATGGAGCTTAGCAAAACGTATTGGGACAAAAAGACAAATCTAGAATGCAAAATGTATACTGTTATATACAGGGGTGTATCATAATTTTTCTTGCATTTTATGAAGCATAGAGTCAGTAAAAATATTTCTCCTCCCTTAATTAGGCTTAATATCACCAAAACTGTCATTCCATATGTCAAAATATAACATTTTTTATTCACCACTATTAACCCTTTCGAGACAATTGACCACATTTTGTGGTTTGGCTCAATAACTTTTGATTCGGATCCCTAAAAAATATACCAGACGCATCAGTAGAAAGAGTAAAAATTTCTGCATACACTGTGTCCATTTTTTTTGCATGACCATATTGCGTTGAATCCCAGGAATTTTAAAAAGGAGAATATGCTTGAAAAATCCTTAATCTGGCAACACACTGACAGGTTCAAAATCATTGATTTTTGTCAAAATTGGCAATTTTTTCAACTTTTCAACAAAATTTGTAATTGTAACCATGTATATTGTTTTCAAAGACATTACACCTTATTAGAACTATGTAGCACTGAAAGAAAAATTTTACTGTTGTGAATTTGAAGAACAAAATATGATCAATTCACCCCTTAAATAATTCATATCCTGAAAGGACAAATAACAATTTTGCCATTTGCTTTCTAGACACATGTTTTCGTGCCACTCTGTTTGCTAAGCCATCTTACAAGCTACTTAAAAATAATGATTTTGCATTGTCTTTTTGACTGAAACATTACTGGAATGTCTGTTGTTATACTTTGCTTCATTTCATTTTAAACAATCTTTTTTTTCTTTTTTTTTCATCTTGTACCATGAAGGCTGTGATAATATGTACAATATGAGCCAGATTAACAAATTAAAGACTAAGCAGTTGAAATTAATTTTTTCCCCGTCATCAGTGAAAGAGGATTGCATATAGGGAGGGGTTCAATTGGCTGTGAGATAATACCCTTTGTTAAAACATTTGCCCAATCTATTGAGGAGAGATTAGAACCATTTGAGGATTGGAGAAAGCCATTTTGATTGCATTGCCTTCAGTTTATGGGTATATTGTCATATGAGAGCACTAATATATACTAATATATTTAGGTTTGAAATCCAGCGAACAGGGTGATGTTGATGTCATGCATCGATCAAAAAACTTGATGTTCATGTTGAAAAATTAGTTTTAGAAAAAATCAGGCAAAGAATATGAAAACTTGTGACTTTTTAAAGTCAGTAGCACAACTGATATGGGGAATCCCCCTTTTGCAATTTTGATGGGGTCTGCTTGCTATTCATAAGGACCGCTTTTCATAGAAACCCATTATTCATTTAACACGCATTATGAATAGTGGTCCTTATGAATAGTTATGAATAGTGGTCCTTATGAATAGCGAGGTAATTTGTCTATGGTATGCTCGCTATTTAGAAGGACCGCTATTTATAGAAAACCGCTATTCATTTAGTCACACATTATAGATAGCGGTCCTTATGAATAAGTGGTCCTTATGAATAGCGGTCCTTATGACTAGCAAGGTTACCCCATTTTGATCATGTTGTGTGTGATGTCATGATTGACAACTCCCTTATAACTTAGTTTTTGAATCATCATTAATTATTCCCATCGTCTTAGTAGACCTCTCCAATGCCTGTGCTGAGATAGTGAAATGTATTGGACAAAAAAAAAAAAAAAAAAAAAAATTTAACAATGGAAGAATTGTCTTCTATGAATATATTTTGAAGTATATATTTTGACAATGACGTCCTGTCCTACCCAACCATATTTTTGTTGCGAGCATAATGGACATTTGTATTTGACTTCTATTCATAATATATTGTATGACATGATTAATGCTTGACTGTTTTTTACTCCCCATGTTGAAGCAATTTGACCTTTATAGATTCTTTGTCCATTGCCTGTATTGATATCGTGTTGTATAAATCTGTACAATTGTAACTTGGATTTTGAAATATTAACATGAAACATGATTATCGACATTTAATGCTTGACTTTTTTTTTCTCCCAATGTTGAAGCAATTTGACCTTCGTAAATTCTTTGTCCATCGTCTATATTGATATTGAGTTGTATAAATCTGTACAATCTGTACAATCTGTACTTGGACTTTAAAATATTAACATGAAACATTAACAACATTTAATGCTTGACTATTTGTTCTCCCCATGTTGAAGCAGTTTGACCTTTGTAGATCCTTTGTCCATCGTCTACATTGATATTGAGTTGTATAAATCTATACAATTGTAACTTGGGTTTTGAAATACACATTGTGAAATTTTTTATGAATTCCCAGTTTTTGTAGGGTAATGACTTGAAAACTACTCAACTAGCTGATGTTCATTTTTTTCAACTGATCAAAGAGTATATTTTTGGAGCAACTAAAAATTGATGTTTTTAGATTCTTAGTTTAACTTATAAATGAAGATGTATCGGAATCAAATCTAAATTTACAATTTGTAGAGAGGAAAACTATTTAAAGCAGCAATTGTTAAATTGTGCCCCAAATGCAGAATATCTTGAACTCTCTCCCTCCCCCCCCCCCCCCCCACCTCATTTTGATGCAGTTTTAGATTTTAAATTATGACTAACCAACTAGTAATGATGTAGTGCAGTTGCATACTCAGAAATATCAATTGAATGTAAGATTAACTTGCCTCAAATTTACTTTGAACCATTAGTTTGCATCTTGTGAATAAGCATATTTACTAATTTATCAAAATATTCAGATATTTAGCTTTTTCCTGGCTGCATTTTGCCTCGCAGTGTTTTATTATGAATATCTTTTGTCTTGTAGATACTTGTAGATGTGAATATATTTTTTAACTTATGCAATATTATGTTGAAACATTACATATACATGTACAAATATGTAAGTTACCAGAGTGAAATCAAAGAATTTGTACAATGCCAATTATTTTTGCAATACTCAGTGTGATATTATCATGTAATTGTCTACACTGTTCCTTCAGACGCCTTATAACTTTGAAGTACAAGTAGTAGTAATAAAAAATGGATATGTAGACATTTTAAGAATCAAATTGTGTCCAAAATTTGTTTTCTTGTGTAAATTCTCTCCCAGATACATACTCATTTTCTTTATTCTTTGAGATCTCTCGTTTCTCTTTATTTGTCCTTTCTCCTGGATATTTTTCTATTCATGTTTTTTATATATTCTTTTATGGTTTATTTTTATGATAATTATTTCAGTCAAGCTTTATGGAGAAAACTTCAGCAGTTACATTGATGATAGTAAACATATCTTATATGAATAAAGTTTATGCTCTCTTTTACTTATTTTTATGATAATCATTTCAATCAAACTTTATGCAGAAAACTTCAACAGTTACGTTGAAGATAATCATTTCAATCAAACTTTATGCAGAAAACTTCAACAGTTACGTTGAAGGTAGTAAACATATCTTATATGAATTAAGTTTATGCTCTCTTTCCCCCCCCCCCCTCCCCCTCTCTCCCCTCCCCCTCTCTCCCCTCCCCCTTCTTCCTCCGTCTTGCCATCTTCTCTCGCTCCCTCTCCCTGTCCCTCCCCTCTCTCCATCTGGGATCACACTTTTAACAATTTTTAAATTTAAAAATCATTTAAATAACAAATAACACGGCTGACAATTATTTTATTTGCGTGATATGCTTCATCATTTACTTTAGACCGTTTTTTTAACACTTATCTTTCCAAATGATTGCAATGTAATGATAATGGCTATACAATCAATACATTATCAAATTGATTAACTGACATATTGTAGAGGTTAACATGATATGATCAAGAAGAAGAGCTGCCACATGACAAACTTGAAGATGTAACAATCCTTTACAAAACAAAATAATCTGGTAAAACTAGTGATGAGAGCGGGAGAATCGGTTGCTTCACCTGTTTTGATAATACATACCGGTACTTTATTCAAACTGATGTAATATTCGCTTAGCTTCAACTTTGGTTGATTATAATGCCTAATTATATAATATCGAACACAGCCATTTATCATAATGGACAGGAATATAAATACATATGATGTGATGCATTTTAGTAGATCTATACTTTCTTACAGATTCCGTCCATTAATTCCATTTCCAAATCATAATCATAAAGTATCAATGACTGAGGTATTCAAATTTGTCACTTATACATGTACAAAGTTATCCCAAGACATTATTGTACTCATTCATACATAGCTTTTCCTGTTACATTTCCTGCCAGGCATAGGTGTTGTGTGCATTAGCCTGGAGTAGTCCAGGCTAGATCATACCAGAGGCAGGGGAAAATAATAATTTTAATACTTCATTTTCATACCAGAAACTCACATTTGTAGCATAGTATATTTGAAAAGTCCCCGAATCCAGTCATCAGAAAACTATAAGTAAATTCAACAATGCTTATAGTGAATTTCGGGTTTCTTTTTTGACTATTGCAACAGTGAATGTTTTAACCAGTCCCACATACATGTAGGTATGGGCCTATGAGTGCAAATTTGTAATCATATTGTTCCTCTGCAATATTTTTTTGCTTGTTGGAAAGTGAAATACTATATTTTTAGTTATGAGTAGTTATGAGTTTCTTTTTGACTACTGCAATAGTGAATGTTTTACCCAGTCCCACATAGGTATATGGGCCTATGCGTGCAAATTTGTAATCATTATTGTTCCTCTCGGCAATTTTTCGCTTGAGGGAATGTGAAATACTATATTTTAAATTATGAGTAGCCTATGATTACGTGAAGGCCCTTTTCCTCAATTCACGCACGGTCTGCCTTTGTACCACTGTCAACAACAACAACAACAAAATATTATTTTTAGAATTTCTCATTTAGGCTGACAAATTGGTAGTTAGTCCCCACATTGAGCATGATAAAAGAATCATTCGACTGGGAACAAGTTATGTTGAGGATTAATTGGAACTGAAACTGTTTCACCGAACTATTATATACCATAGTTGTCCGGTTTAGTAGCACATCCCCATATTCTAAACAATTCATATGGATTCCTTTCCAAGATCCACAATCTTTTATCAATTATCTAAATACGTCAATTAAGAAAAAAAAAATCGTCATAAAGTAAACAAAACACAATTTGATATCTTCTGAAGTACCGGATTCACATTTGCATGCCGCCACCGTAATGGCATTACACCAGACGATAGTTAAAACAAACGGTTGCTAAGGATTTATTGCTTTACGTTGACTTTTCCCCGCTCCAGTGAATTTCTAGCACGTATTGTTCACGCATGCATCCACTCAAAATGATGGTTACTTCTTTCAGGCAGTCGTTAAAGCCTTTAGAATTAACGTCACCGTATTCAGAGAGTCACGCGACACTGCTCTCGTGCAATATTTTTCTCGAAAATTGCAGTCACAAAGAAACTTTCTCAGATCTGTCAATAGCTGGTGGTTTTTACGATCCCGAACAAGTTATTTGTCTGCATGTTAAACGCACATCGACTATATACGAAGGCCTACATGTTGTTACTTGTTTGAAGAACTCATGAAGACTGAGCGAGAATAAGCTTAGCATAGGCTTGCCCTGGAAACCTTGAAGAGCAAATATTTCAGACATAAAAGCCGAATAGCAAATAATTAGACATGTACGCACTGATAAAGTTGGTGCGTACTGCAGATTTAACATAATATTCAAATGTGTAGAAAACTGCAGTGGGAATCTTTCAAAGAGATTTGCTGAGAAGCGAATACTATTTTCTGGTAAGTTAATATGAATATATTTTACTATAATGTTGTGAATTTCTATTTTTTTTCTTTTTAACGCAACGACCATGCTAATTGAAAGGGGAGTGTCGTAATAGGAAATAACAAAATAATATCTGCACTAGCTGCAGAAGAATATATACTAGCTATACCCCATTAGATAGTTCATGAACTTCTACTTCCCAACTTATCATGACTTTAACAGTGTTAATACTAAGATTAGGCCTAAGGGCTTTTCGTTTCGTCTGTAGGTCTATACGTTTATACTCAGAGGAGGTTGCATATAATGCACTGGCTTTGGATAAGGTTTCATTATAGCCTATCAGCGCCTAATTAAATAAGAAATGTAATTATATTGCCTGTAACAGTATATTAATAATCATATTGCTTTATAATGTTTATGTTTCTCACGTGTATTTTGTAAATGCTATATACGTTTGTATAATGATTGCATAATAATATACACTGGCTTTAGACGAGGTGTCCGCATTCAGGGCCTTCATTATTGCTTAAAGTATATGATTATTTTCCTCTTCTATATTTTCTATTCATGTAACATATTACCATTGTAAAAATATTGTACAATTCAGTCAGCTCCGGGCGGGCTGTAATGCAGTTATTTCTAATAAAATAATACATGAGAAATGTCTTAGGCGCTTAAAAGAAGCAAGGAATTCCAACTTTATGGTATCTGATATCTAAACCTGGGTTCAGAGGGAGAAATGTAGGTGATTTGTCTAAGGGCATAATCATCTTGCAATGATTTAAATTTCGGATCTTCTGCTTGAAATATATAAAACAAACCGCCAAACCACAGTGGGGGAGGGGGGGGGGGGGTTACTTAGTTTTATACTTCAGCATTGTACAGAGAGTTATTCTTTATATTCGAGAATGATATTGTATATAGAGCCAGTACTGATCAATGCCTATGGTAGGATTTATTCTGGATTAAGGAGAAATTGGATGATTGTTTCTTTTAAAGACTGAATAAAGGGAGACCCCCTGTATTGTAAACCTTTTGATTTTACAACAAAATAAGATAATTCATTTTGTTAATGGTAACACTGTCTGTGCTTCAATATCAGAATAAAAAGCAACGAAAATTATTTTGGTGATTGGGATTAAATCAGCATATTCAACTAAAAGAATTATACAAAACTACAAAAATGTCTATTAAAAAAACCTTAAATATATCAAAAAAAAGTGTGGAATAAGGCAAAGACTTTGAGGCTCTTATGATTAGTGATGCAGACTGCAAAGAAAGTATGTTTCCCAACACTGCTGTTATGAATGTTGAAGCAATGCTATAAAAATTAAAATGCCTTAAAAACTGCGTTGTGAATTATCGAGATTCAATTAAAAAACACTATCCAAACTATCAATTGAAACACATACAAACACTTTTGTACATTAAAAATGTTATATGTCAAAGGTTCTCCGCGACGCACTTCATCGTTCGTTCATCATGGCATAGTAATCACCGCGTGAGGTCTGCAGTTACAATTTGAGTTCAAACATTTTATATTCCGAATGGAAACTGAACTTTGCCGTTCCCTCTTAAATCTTCAAGCATCTATATATGGATAATTCATATTTTGTTTCCTGATATTTATATACGCTAGGAGGAAACGTGCTCGATGGAAGCAAACGCTATGATCTAAAATTCTCGTCAATACGGCGCAAAAGTGTATCCTAGCAACTTCTGTGATAAACAGGAGGCCTGGACAATTTATGCCCTTCAGTTCCAAAGGGTTGGGGTTTTTTTTTTCTACATGGATACCCTTTTCACGTTTGCAGCTCTTTCTGTAGCTTAAATTCAGCTCTAGTGGGGATGGCTAAAGGTGTAGGAGGGGACGGGGCGAGTTTATGATGACGGCCCAAGTATCTATTTACCCAACTTTTTTTTCTGTAAAACAAAAATGAATCCTCATGGTGTATATGACAACTATAGATTTATCATTTTTCATTTTGTCTATGATATAGATTTATCACAGACAAATTCTAAGATATGAGACGTCTTTCAAATTTTCATATTCATTCTTAGACTAGGAGTTGATGAGAGGCTTTCTGCCTAACTGCTCCTTATAGCATCTAAGTGGTATAGCTTTGAGAGACCTTTTGCTACCATGATCGTAGCACTCCATACAATGAAGTGAAGGGCTGATATTGCCGGCGGCAGCCCCCCCCCCCCCCCCCCCGAGAATTTCCTATTTGGGCAGCGAGGTGGTAGAGTTGTATTTTTTCATAAAATTTAAAATCTGGAAATTTGATTTTCGGGAAGAGATGTCAGCCCCCCCCCCCCCCCCCCGACGAAATCGGACCCGTAGGGCTAAGGTTTCACAGTAAAAGCGTACCAGAATTATTTTGAGTCTTTTTTTAGTCAGCAAGCATTCCAGCAAGTCTGTCCTCGACAATGCCTTTGTCACAGCGGGGGATCAAGGGAAGGGGCATAGGGGTGCCCCCGGCTAAAAACTGCTTACTATTAATACATTTTTCTGCCTCCCACCCTCCACCACCCCCCCTCCCCCGTCGACGGCAAAATGTATGCCCTGCCAAATTTGAGAAACTTTGTTTTTCTATATACGTAACTATGATCATTAAAATGTAGCAACACATAGGCCTATGTGAATCTTGGATACGCCAGTTGGTCAAGAAGTAATTGACCTTAATGAGAATTACCCTTGCTTTATGACAGGTTATATCTTTGTGTCTGTTATTCTTTCCATTCCCCCACTCGTCTAAATGATGGTCATTTGGCTTATTTTGGACTTTGGGCAAATACGGAAAGATAGGGCGTCATAAAACCTAGGTAACAGAGTCTATTCTTTATCACAGTGGCTTTGTACACGTATAGGTTTCAAGCCCTTCACCAGGGGAACGTTTCATCAAGTGTTTTGTCCGTGATTTTTACCAACGAATTTGCTCTCATGCAGCCAATCAGATGCAAAGATTTCAGTAGCTTATAACAGTTGTCGGTTAAAATCACTTACAAAACGCTTGATGAAACGCTCCCCAGTCCTGAAATACTGTATCTATAAGTTTCCAGACTGTCTCCTATATCTATGACGACAAAATGAACTTAATTTTTTCGAGTATTCATTGAAACTTGAAATTGACCTGCGATATGAATTTATACCCTAATAAAGACAACGTAAAAAGCTGTGGTGTTTGAATAGACGTACAAAGCGAGGGGTGGGGGGGGGGGGGGCTGCAGCACAAATCTAACTTTTTTTTGTTGCTCGCTCTCATCCTGCAAAAGTTAGAAACTAGAAAGCTGATGTGCAGGCAAGAGGCGTCAGCCGTACGCCTATGCTTGGGCCGCGGGGTGGGGGGGGGGGGGGGGGGAGGGGGCTTCCTGAGTACTACAACACCTCTGCAATGCAATAAAATTATGCTCACATTCTTAGCCTCAACCCCCACCCCACCCCCACTTTTATAAACACTCCGCGGCCCATGCTAGGGGTCTTCAAAAACTTGAATTCATCCGACAATTCCTTTGACTGAAACACAAGAGTAAATTAAAATAAAACCTTGAAGACAAAATTTGGTGCTTTTCTGTCGACAAACAAGTCGTATCCAATGCTATCACAATTGTTTAGCACCATTTTCAACATGTTGAAGAAATATTGCTGTAACTCCTGTAATACGATCGGCTACAAGAAATGTTGAGGAATTGATATGATTGTGGTAGGCATAATTTCGTCATGTAAAAAGCCTTTATCTCGTTCATTAACAACTTTTTGAGAATATACCAAGAGAATTTCCCCATTTGGTAAGTATTTGTTCATAGAATGAGACTCGAAATTCCACCCAATAACTTCTTCCTCCGTAGCTTAATTTAGAGCAGAATGATACAACATACTCCCCCAAAAGAATGAATTTTCACTCTATTATCACACCTCGAGAGTCGAATCACTGATAACTTGTTTAGGAGTGAATATTGAGTGCTCTCTGAAAAGAAAAGAGTGAATTTTCAGTCTATTTTCACAACCCCGGTGAGTACGTCAGTGATTACTCGATTCTTTTTAAGGGAGTACCCCTGCGCATTCTGGGGGTGTTTCATAAAGCTGTTCGTAAAGTTACGCATGACTTTACGAATGACTTAAATATGACAAGCTAAATGGGATGATCAATCATTTAAATTGAACTGTGCAGATGTGGATTAACATTCTTATTATAACAAACATTTTTAATGCAAAGTATATTTTTGCCATAATTTAATTGAGGTTATTGGAAATACAGTCACACTTTGTTTACAACATCAGGAAAAACTTTGGGCATCCTATCTGGCATTTCATATTCAAGTCGTTCGTAAAGTCATGCGTAAATTTACGTACAGCTTCATGAAACACCCCCTGATGTAATAAGAGGCTTTTTCGTGGCCACTGTATGTAATTATGCCTCTATTTTATTGAGTACTCTTATCGTGCAGGATCCTGAATAGGATTAATTAGGTATTTTATACGTGTCCACTGAAGGAATAACCGGTAATGGCAATAGGTTAGCTGGAGTTTGCCTGATAATTGCAAGACGCACTCAAACTATATTGCTTAGGCCTGGCACCAGATCATTCTTTGAACAATGATGATGATGAAGAAGAAGAAGAAGAAGAAGAAGAAGAAGAAAAAGAAGAAGAAGAAGAAGAAGAAGAAGAAGAAGAAGAAGAAGAAGAAGAAGAAGAAGAAGAAGAAGAAGAAGAAGGAGAAGGAGAAGGAGAAGGAGAAGGAGAAGGAGAAGGAGAAGGAGAAGGAGAAGGAGAAGGAGAAGGAGAAGGAGAAGGAGAAGAAAAAGGAGTGAAGAATAAGGAGGAGGAGGAGGAAGGGGAGGAGGAGAAAAAGAAGGAGGAGGAGGGGGAGGGGGAGGAGGAGGAGGAAGAGGAGGGGGAGGAGAAGAAGAAGGAGGAGGAGAGAGAGGAGGAGGCCGAGGAGGAGGAGGAGGAGGAGAAGAAGAAGAAGAAGAAAAGAAGAAGAAGAAGAAGACGAAGAATGATGATAATAATAATAAGAAGAAGAAGAAGAAAAGAAGAAGAAAAAGAAGAAAAAGAAGAAGAAGAAGAAGAAGAAGAAGAAGAAGAAGGAGTGAAGAAGAAGGAGGAGTAGGAGGAGGAAGGGGAGGAGGAGAAGAAGAAGAAGGAGGAGGAGGAGGGGGAGGAGGAGGAGGAAGAGGAGGTGGAGGAGAAGAAGAATAAGAATGAGGAGGAGAGAGGAGGAGGCCGAGGAGGAGGAGGAGGAGAAGAAGAAGAAGAAGAAGAAGAAAAAAAAAAGAAGAAGAAGAAGACGGAGGGGAAGTGAAGTGGTAAATTAAGTAACGTTGGTGTTGTTGGGGAAGAGGTATATCCTATGGAGGTCTTTCTGTAAAGCCATAAGTCAGGGCCTTCTGTGGTATTTATTCAAACAAGGATCCAGAATTGTCTAATAAGAGGGGGTGGTAATGTTTGTGGATCGGCCTGTGGTCATTATATATATATATATATATATATATATATATATATATATATATATATATATATATATATATATATATATATATATATATATATATAGAACAGAACTCCTCAATCAATGCACAAACGCAAAGGATAAAACGCGCATCCCCTTAGTTACAACCTACCATCCTGCCACGAAATCCTTTGTTAAACGGGTCAGATTAGAGTGGCCTACCTTACATCTTGACCAAAACCTAGGAAAAGTGGTTGGTGACCCTCCCCTTCATGCTCAACGTCAGCCCCCAAACTTAAGGAATTTGCTTGTTAGCAGCAAACTCCCGACCTTCTCACCTCGGAGAGGCAATATTCCCTGCGCCAAACCTAGATGTCAGATTTGCAAACATCTCATCACTTACACCACGATCAAGGTCACTGACAATTTCACTCTCCGGCCGGGACGTCATAACTGCGATTCCAGCAATGTTCTTTACTGCCTCTTTTGCGCACGCTGCCCAGACGTTGTGTATGTTGGTGAGACTAGCACCAAATTTCGGATGCGTTTTAACAACCACAGATCATCCATCAACAAAAGACGGAATGATCTCCCTGTAGCTAAACACTTCAGCCTTCCCAATCACTCAGTTGCGGATGTCAAGGTTTGCCTTTTCGGTGGAGGCTATAAGTCAGCGGACGATAGGAAAATTGCCGAATTACGGGCAATTGTTAAGAGCAGGAGTTTTGACGGAAAAGGTCTTAACAGAGATCTTTACTTTCTCAATGGATTTACATATTTTCGCTAGTTTTTTTGTATCTTTTCAATCACATGTTCTTTAATAATGATTTGGTATCAATTCTCCTTCTTTGTTTCAATACTATTATTTTGAATCTTTGCCGCTAATACTACTTGGGATTTTGTGTATTATTACGTTAATTACGTAAATTACGTAATAATGAAGCGCGCACAGTACTCTTTTCTCATCTGCATAATTATATCCATCATTTTTTTGTAAAGCGCGCGCATCCTCAGTCAGATCTCCAAGAGAGACGGTTTCTAAGCAACCTATATCTGACTGAGTATGCGCGCGCTATAACTATAACTATTTCAATTATTTGTATGATACCTTATCATTTATTGTTCTCCTGAAGAAGACGCCAGGGAGCGTCGAAAATTTGAGTAGAAAAATAAAATTGGCCACAATGCATTACAAACGCTTTTAGCAGTTTTCTTTGAATTTGTTTGAGCCGATACGTGAAACCTTAACATATATATATATATATATATATATATATATATATATATATATATATATATATATATATATATATATATATATATATATATATATATATACAAGGAATAGATCATACGACTGTTAGCAAAATATTATTAATCCGATTACAATTTTCTTATAAGCCATCATGATAACTGCGACAAGCAGCCCACTGGCAATAATTAACACAACCACACACTTATCTGCTTCGTTTAATATACGTATCCTAGCTACCATTAAAAAATTAATGAATTTATTACAAATTTACATTCGTGAGACTCACACTAATTTTATTTTCGGGTATCTTCGTAATTATGTACATCTTTTTTGTATCTTTCCCGTCATTCCCCTTCATCGAGAACAATAGGATCATATCGTGTTATACCAATACGCGATAGATCTTATCTGAAATAATTAGTCGATAATTTTGTTGACTCTTCCATAAAATTGGTTTCGACCTTTCGATCTACTTGACTATCGTCGGGCCTGGGCTGATTTAGGGTATGTATTATGTTAGTTTCTCACGAGTCAACTCCCAAACATTACTTACTGGGAAAGCTGACGGTATAGGCTTAGTCATTTTATAGATCTCTATACAAATATACCCCTCTCTCAAATCTTTCTTTGGACCCCATATATAACATGTATAAGAACGTTTTTTTTTATGCTGACAAAGCTGAGTAAAAATAATTCAGAAACAAAACCAAATAAAACAAAACAAACAAACAAGCAATCAAACAAGCAAGTTAAAAACAAACAAAACAAAAACCAAACATGTTCACGTGTAGGAGGTCTCTGCCTTCAATATGATGAGACCAAAAAAAAAAAATCATGAATGAGTATGTTAAGTTGGGATATTTGTTAATTATAATAGCAGGGGGTGCGTGTGCAGAGAAGAACAGCAAACTTTATTCGTATTAATTTTGATACTTCTCTAATAATCAGATCGTCATTGTTTCCTAACTTTGCGTGCATACAACAACCGGTTGCCTAGCTACTTCCACTCCACCTTGTCCACTCGACTGATTCATGGAGCTGAACATTTGATGAGTGCCTTATCATTTATCACAATGAATCTAAATATAATTACTTCTGGTAATCGTGCTCATCGTGAAATAATGATAATGTCATAAGCCTTGCTTGCTCTCTCGCTCGCTTTGTTCGCTCGGGTGATCGTCATTGACCTTAGAAGTCATATCCACGCAGACAAGTCCGGTATTTAGAATTGGTCACCCTGCTTGCTTCTCTCCCTAGCTGTGTACACTCTACACGTTTTCTCTAAAAGACGATGGGAAGTAAAAAAAAAAAAAAAAAAAAAAAAAAAAAAAAAAAATCGTGTTAGAGGGCCATTGTCTTCAACATAATAAAACCAAAAAATTGTCTATATATAGGTATATTTGCAGTGGTTGTATCATTTGTTCATAATCATGTCTATACAAGACGATTACATGTGCAGTTAAGTGCGGTAAAGTGTTTCATACTTCTAATAACTAATAATCGTTATTGTTTCATGAGTCATGAGTTTGTTGGCCTGTAAACACCGGGTTGCGTAGAGACTATCACTCCACTTAACTGGCAGTGTGTCTGAAAATTAGATGAGTGCTTTATCATTTATCAATGATTCTGGATATGATTTCGTGACTGTTTTGGCATTTTGAACTTTTTTTTTTCCTCCCGAGTCCTCAATTTTGAATCATAACCCTCTTTCGTCCATCAATTCTGTAACTGTCTTTTTTTTTTTTAATCACCCGTTCTCTTCCTCTATCTCCTTATCTATTTTTCAAACTCCTAATCTATTTCTCTCACTCTCCTTATCTCTGTATTTTTATCCCTATATCATTCATGTTTTCGCATTTGTTATCTTTTTCCATTTTCTCTACAATTACCTCCTTCTTTCTCTCTGTCTCTCTGTCTCGTTCTCTTCCTCTCTATCTCCTTATCTATTTATCAATCTCCCAATCTATCTTTTTTCTCACTCTCCTTATCTCTATATTTTACCCCTCATCACTTGTTTTCGCACTTGTTACCTCTTTCCATCTTCTCTACAGTTACCTCCTCTCTCTTTCTCTCTCTCTGTCTTTAATATCATGTATGTCTGTCTGCCCCCCCCCTCTCTCTCTCTCTCTCTCTCTCCATATATATTTTGTCGTCTGATTATAATCTTGATTCGGATGCTTGGTTTTTATTGAAAAATGGACATGTTAATTAGTCAATCAAATTAATAATGCATTCATAAGGAGGGTGATTTAATAGTGAATGTTTAAAAATGAGAGGGTTTTGCAAAGACAGGAAAAAGTACTTTAAAAGCATCACGCGCATAGGAATATCGGAATTCTTGCTATCACGTAGATTACTATCATGACTACACTCTAAAAACTAGTGTTAAATCACTATTTAAAAGGGCCGAGGAGTGACAACTTTTTCTAAATTGTAAATTAACACTTTTAACATGCTGGATACAACACTATAAAGGTTGAATCCAGCAGTTTAAAAGAGTTGATCTACCATTTTGAAAAAGTTGTCACTCCTCGGCCCTTTTAAATGGTGGTTTAACACTTAAGTTTTTAGAGTGTATTGGCGGATGCCTGTGTCTGCGGGTGTCTTCTGCACTAATGAAATCCGCAAGTTCCTTTCTCCGTTCCATTGTCAATTGAGTACAAAATCAATAGAGGTAAAGAATGAGAAGACATCTTGCCTATTGTACCTATTAAAGTATATGACTTGAGGGAAGGGTAAAAAAAAGTCGATAGCCTACAAGGAAGACTGCTACTTGCCCACTTTAGCGATGTTGCGATACGGTTTACAGAAGCCTCTTCTTCTTCTTCTTCTTTGTTTGGTTTTATTTGACAGTTAGTCAGAATTTACTATTTTGCCACAAAATTTGCTTTTATTTATATATCAAATGCTCTGAAGCTCTAGCCAGCCTGCTTCCAGATTGAATGGGTCAGTTCGTCCATCAACATTTCGTCCAATAATCATTCTGTTCAATACTAGTATTACTTTGTCCAATGACGATTAGTCTATAACCGTTTTGGCTAAGTGGGATTTGACCAAATGACAATAAACCTATGGAACTGTGCTGTGCTCTCAACGAAATTGTGTCGTTCGGAGTCTGAAGTAGGTTCATCTATTTCTTATTCAGTTATTCCGGCATGTATTCTCGAGGCTTAATTTACCTACACCAGACTTAGCACATACCGTAACACTTTCATTGATAACAGTGAAATTATACTCCGTGTTGGAGACAGAATATATAGAATCAGAGCTCAACGATGCCTGAATACATGCTATTCAACAATATATAAGACATCGTGTTACATCGTGTTACATCGTGTAATATCGTATAGTAATTTCGTGCTGTTATATTGTAACATCGCAATATATAGTCACAGGAATGTGCGAGAGGCATTATCCAGCATTAATTTCTTCTGAATATCTTTAAGTTGTCACTCTCGACCCAGAAATAGTGAAAAGACATAACGTAGGATATATTTCAGTGCAGGGCTGCTGGAGCTAAGGTCATTTAGCAGACAGATTTTTTTAAAAACAACTCATGGCAAGAGTCATCATTCCAAAACCATTAAGATATTACTTGATGCGATAGATCTATGCACAAGGTTACACGAACGGAATATTATTAATCTCATCATTAATAATTTGGGAACTAATTAGAGTAATGCGTTTGACTTCCCAATCCGCTAGATGGATCGTCGCCCCCGATCATTAAAGGGAAATCCAACCTTAATAGCAAGTTGCTTTGAAAGAAAGAGGAAACATCAGAGAAGCAGATTGGTGAAAGTTTGAACGAAATCGGACAAGCAATAAGAAAGTTATGAATTTTTGAAAGTTGTAATCACTATGCATATGGGAATTTCAAATTGATCGAATAGGTAATGTCACTGTGATGTAGCTGTGGACAACTCCCCCATTCGCTCTAACACACAAAATGACTAAAATGTCACTTTTTTTCAAAATGCATTACTCAGCAGGATCTTTTCGCTCATGAGGACCTATAACAATATGCTATCTCCAATATATTTTGAGTACTGCCCCGAGGGTAAAAGCGCCTCGAAGAAAACCGCAAATTAATGATATTTTTGTGTACGACAAATGGGAGAGTTGTTCACAAAAATGTCACAATAATTGACTCAACAAATTGCCAATTTGAGATTCACATAGATGTAGTGATCTCATTTTTCAAACATCCATAACTTTCTTAATCCTTGTCCGATTTCTTTCAAACTTTCACCATCTTGTTTTTCTTATTTTTCTGCTTTCACACAAATCATCTTATTACCAAGGTTGGATTGCCCTTTAATAAAGACAATTTGTAATCTTTATGTCACGATTGTTAGGATGAGACGTTTATTGTCTTTTTTTTTTCTTTTTTTTTTCATTTGTTGCACTTGTTGTCATATGATAATCATAATTCTTTAAAGGTTTTACAAAAGCAACCATTTGAATTTCATTTCCAAAAAATTTCAACCAGAATATAGTAATTATTGTTTAATAATGCCCTCAGTGTTTGCTGAGATATTTTCGTGGTATGCATTGGGATTTGAAAAAAGTAATTCGTTCATTTATTCACTTTATTCTGACTTGTTTCTTTCTGTGTTTACTCTTCGTCTCCAGATCTTCAAGCTTTACTAGGATCAAGCTACTTGACTTAAGTCTAGTCAATACCCAGTATTGAAAGGTATTGTGACGTCACGAGAAGCCCTGTTGCAGAAAGCTGATCACCATTATCGCACGTTGCGACACTGTCTGCTTGAGAAAACTTAAGAGGAGCAGCGATCGATCAAATTTGTTCTAGAGAACAGTAGGGAGAAAAGAAGAGCAGCTTATTCCTCACCGAGGCGCGCGCTCAGCACAACTAGCTAGCCACAATATTCTATCAACGGAAGCGAATCCTAAAAAGGAAGGGGAGTTTCTTTCATGTCTTTAGCGGCATCTGGAAGAAGCTTCTCAATTGGTGGAACTCATGGAAAAAGAAAAGAGCAGGAGGGGGGAAAAAAATCGACGCAATGAATCCATAGCAAGTCAGTGAAGCAAGCAGTATTGATTTTTGAGACACATAAGTCGATCCTTCATTATTCGCCTTTTCTTCAAAGTCTACTGTTAATCTTAGTAACTGATTTGCATTCGTTGAGTGTTGTGGTCATCTGGTGTAGAAGTCAGAACACATTGAAATTACCTGTTCTGTACAGAACATAAACTTTAGAGATACAGTTCATGGAATTTCATTCCTAATTGTTGGCGTTTCATCGATTTTGGATTGAGTTCAAAGGCTGACAGATTCACTTAATTGTTGGATTTTTAAATGTTTGTGATGTTTGCGTCTTTAGAAACACGATGACTGTTTCGCAATACACTAATGTGCCACGACAAGCTTGACGGGACGATTTCAGTGGGATATACTTACTTGATTTATGGCTTTTATTTAATTCCAAGTGTTTTTCTGATATGGTTTTAACAATGGGCGATGATTATTACCGTCAACGAGCGGCCGCGAGTGGGCGAAGAGTTCGCCGAGAATCTGATGCTCGGCGAGATCTGGAACGTATGCACCTGATGACGATACGACGAGAGAAGATGCGATTGCAAGAAGAGTTGGATCGAGTACGCGTCAAAGGAGGAGTAAAAGGAGGTATGAGCAATGCTAGCAAGAATGCCAAACTTTTGTCGAGTCGTTTTTTGACGACTGCGAATGATGAAGGAGCGAGTCAAAGACGACCACGTCTGCGAACATCGACAGCGGCGGCATCGTCACAGAGAGGGACGTCACCGTACATCCTACGACGAAACACGACCAACACGAAGTTGGGTTCGAGCATGAACTCGGAGGGGGAGCTCCCACAGATCGGGTACATGACAACCCCACTGAAAGGGGAGTTAGATTCGAGGAGGCATAAAGATGAAATAAGAGACCCGAAAACTAAAATTAATGAACTGAAAAAGAACGAAGGGCAACAAAAGAAACTCTTGTCATTAAAAGTTGACATGTTTACTAGATCTTTTACCCCAGTATCCCAAGCTCGCTCTCGATCACCGGCGCGTTCTCCTGTTCCTAGCCCAACGCCAAAGCACGAGGACAACCATCATATGGTAGATGATGTCGACACTATGTCGTCTGATTATGTATTTAGTCCAAGGGCGTCATTCCCACCGGCGACTATTAAGAAAAAAGGACATTACGACGTCACTCGGGACACGAGAAATGCGATGAATACACGTTTGGTTCCCTTAGACGCTGATGTCAATGGTATCGATAACGATCACGGCGGAACACAACACGACGACGTCCTACCTACGATATCTAGGACACAGGTGGTCCCAACTCAATTACCGCCTCGTCCAACTATCATCAGACGGCAGAGTCAAGTCGCCATTTTAGAACGAAACGACCAAAAGAAAAACAAATACGCTCTTTCTAAAGACTCTAAAGATTCCAGCGGAAACAACAACAACAGCAGCGACAACGGCGTCGTAAAGAAATCTGTAGAATCCGAACTCAACCTTGCTGTCCTCGGTCGCGACGCGAAGCGGGTGAAGGAGATCATCGAAAACCCCGAAATCGTGTTCGACCAGGAGAAGTACGCTCCCGATGGCGCGCTGAGGACCATTCACATGCTACCCACTGCCGAGAATTCTTTCTCACAGGCCCGGCAGGCAAGGTACCTGAGGTGGAGGGACCCCAATGAACTCAACAGAGAACGGGAGCTCAGTGTTTCTGAAATATTTGCCAAAGGCTCAAGTAGTTACTAGCTATACAGGAAATCAAGGCGCTTATAAACTCCTTAAAGAGTTACCCTCTATTTGAGGTTGTCAATTTAAGCTAGGATGGATGAACACAGTCCGTACCATTTCAACATATTAAACTTAAGAGAGGATGCACAGTTGGGCAAGTTCAAGATATTTTGTCTTGACATCGTCGACATTTTTGTTATACCCGATGATTCTATCAAGTTGACGGCCGAATAAGAAGGAAAATTATAAGTGTGATGTCATCTTTCCTTTATCTTCCGATATTCTTGGTAACGTATGGGACAGTAAATGACCGAACACCTTGGACTTGCCCACTGCATATGGCTTTGACAAGAGCAATGGTCGTTTAAATCTGACTGATAACAACCGGGTAAATTCATAGTGTAGAAACATTTCTCTTTGTTAAGCTTCACTTTCATTCATGATTTCATGATTATGAAACATACTTAAACAAATTCATTGCTGTAAAACGTTTTCATATCACTTTCGCTAATACATGTCAATGTATAGTAAACAGAGAGAATGTGTTCAAGTGTACAATTTATTGAGATTAGCCTGAAAGTTTCAAACTTGATTGAACACCTAGATAAGACATCCTGCTAACTCGTATTAAATTTCAGCACATCTCTATTAAAAGAATGATATCGAATTCTAATACATTATTAGCCACGCATGCGATTCTCTGTCATGTAATCTTATACTTACCATCCGGCAAAAGTATCGGACAATAGCCGTACGCTTGTCTCAAATCGTCAAATTCAATTTCCTTAAAAACTGCATAATACATGTTTAATGATTAACTGTGTTAAAAACATTAGGAAAAGCGTTTTTGTTACAAAGGTTATCAACATTCAACCTCCAACTTTAAATAAAACGGATTAATTGTTTTTTACAAATCGAACTTTATAGATTTAATATGTCATTTCATTGATATCCTGCTTGAAACCCGAGGTATAAAAATCATATATTTATTCACTCCATAAAAGCCAGACGTATGTCGAATGTGCACAAACATGTAGAAGAAGAAGGCATGTTTCTTTAATTATTTATTTTTTAATGTAAGGAGTAAGCAAAAGGGATCCTCCATTTTTATAGATCGCTGTGTTTTATGTTAATTACTCAACTCATCGGGTAATACTGGAAGTGTCTGACACTCTTTTATTTTCATTCTCTATCAGTGGCGTAGCTATAGGGAGGGACACGGGAACAAACACCCGCCAACCTAATGACGATAAATGAAGCGAATTCAAAATCTCTTTTCTCACAGTACTATTTACAAAACTGTCAAAAGAGATACGCTGCAATCACACGCTGAATTTCGATTATTAGGAAGATTCTTATCATCGTGACATAATTATTATTCGTGTAAATCTCTTGAACGCACATACAAGCTGCATTTGATTCTATGACGAATCATTTCAATATGTATAGAATAAACTTTTAATCTTTAGATCTTTCTCTGTTACTGTTATTGACATTTTTGTAAATCGTTAAATTGTGCTAATGTGGTACATGAATGTAATTTTTCATGAGGACGCAATATAAAATATATAACCCAAATCAAAGTATTCGTTAACTTATGCTTTGTTTTTCCTTGATCGATCTCATGACGTCCTTCTTAATAAAGAGGATTTAACCCTTCCTTGGCTTTGTGGCAGCTGAAGAAACAGAGAAACAGATTGTAAATGTTTCATTTAAAAAAAAATCGACAAAAATAAGAAGTTATTACAAGATCTCTACTGAAGTGGGGAATCTCCTGTTGGCAATGCGGTTATGCAAGTATGATGTCATATATGGAGGACACCTCCGTGTATTAAAACTTTTTAGAAATGCGAGAGGGTTTCCCAAATTACTAAAACTCTCCGGTGTAATACCTATGAAGGAACAGTCATTTTTGGTGAGGTCATGTAGAAATACCTTTAATATTCCATGAACCAATATGTTTTAACACGGTAAATGGGAGGATTCTCCCTCTATGAAATCATGTCATCTGCCAACTGGAGATTCACATAATCATGGTAATATTTGTGATCAGTATTCATGACTTCTTATGCTTAATTTGATGTTCTCTGCAGGCTTTTACTGATACACAGCAAAAACTGTGGTGTTAATGGGTGTACATAGAGGACCACACCATGCATTTTACACCGGTGTTAAATTTGTGGTGTTAGTTCAACACCCAGTTGTGTTATTCTAACACGTTTGGTTGTTATTTTAACACCCTTTGGTGTTTTGTTCCAACTCTATATTTCATAGGGTGTAATTCTAACACCTGAGGGTGTGGTCCTCTATTAACACCGACTGGTGTCAGTTTTAACACCCCAGTTTTTACAGTGTATGTTTCTCTGATTTGTGTTTCTCTTTCCGCTCGGGTCATTTTGCGTGGAAGGTTATTCATCTTTAATGAGATATAAAGAAAAAGTAGATGAAGAAAAAGAAGGGAAAAAATATAGAGAGGGGAAATGAAGAATGAGAGAAAATGATAGAGAGAGAGAGAGAGAGGGGGGGCAGAGAGATAGGGATAGAACGAAGGAACGATGACTAAGAGAGCTACCAAGTGAGAGGGTGCAGCTACAGGAGGAGGAAGAAAGTAAGAGAGAGATAGAGTGAGAGAGAGATGGGGATAGAGAGAGGTTGAGAAAAGACAGAGAGAGAGAGAGGAAGAGAGAGAGAGAGAGAGAGAGAGAGAGAGGGAGAGAGAAAGAATGAGAGAAAGGGGGAGGGAGATTTCGCTCTGTTGGAAATTGCCTTTCACTTTCGTGCGCACGGCTCGTCGGGGCTACACATTTTACGCTGTTTCATTTTGTCGACAAGTAGCAATTCAGAGTTGAAAATTTGAAGAAGAAAAAAATGCTAAACAAAGGAAAACTACATTTAATCCAAAATCTACTTTGAAATACCTCTGGAATATGGCTACTGGATGAATCATCATGTATTGCATTACATCGCATTGTCTGGTTGTGTTTATTGAACTTCCATGTGACTTATAAGGCAGTCATTGTCATGATCTGCGTTAGACTTTGTCGTTCGTGTATCTCGTGCATACATGCATAACGTCGCATGTTGAGGAGAGACAAATTATCTAAGATAACATTTATAGAAAACATTTTTTAATTTACTGTTTTGTTAATTATCTAGAGTGGGATCTTATGATTGGCAATTGAAGTTTGGAACTCCGTGCCACGTTCTCTTAATTTGAAAGACATCTTTGTGTTTCCTTTATCTGCTATTGCAGGTACCGAAATATGTAAATCCATGTAATCATAAATAAACACTGGACATTTAAGTGAGGTGTTATAAAATCAGATAAAAATTGAAGAGGAAGGAAGGGGGGGGGGGGGGGGTGATCACTAGAACAGACAGAAATTGCAAGTTGATTGTATATTGTCTCCAAAGAGGATGACTACGCTGGTTACACCTATAAGCTGAATATGCTACTGTGTATACCCCCACGCTACGCTTGTTTTCTAAGCATTATAGGTTAAAAGAGGGGGGGGGGGGAGAGGTCTCCGTTTTTCTTATTCACTCTGTCGTTATTTTGTTATACTTTAGTCTCCTTCTTTTCCGGCTACAGGATGTGAAATAAGACTTTACAAACTGAGGACTAAGATCTCTTTAAAAATGCATAATCTTTGCTGTTCAGATACATTTTTCTTTGCAACAATGCAATTTAGTTTTATACATCATTCAGCCGTCATGTCCTCAGGAGAAGGTTTTCAAAGATTGTATGAAAGTTTAAGCAAAATAATGATGTTCACGTATTCCTCTAATATACATTTTAAATTTGTCATTTGAAGTTGTGTTTTTTTTCTCTCTCTCTCTCCTCCATTTGCATTACGGAAAGGGAACTTCAGCAACGAAATGAAATAGCCTTCTTTCATCGTAAGAAGTTCAAGTGTTTAGATTTCAAGAGACGTAGACTCGTTAGGTAACCATTTGCATCATTTACCAGTTCATCAGCAGTTATATTTGTATTTCTGATCAATATTCGTTATACAATTAGTTATTTATAGCTGACATGATATGGTATTAAATTCAGTGGAATCACGATTGATATCTTTTTCTATACCTGTAATATTACATGCATTCGTTGTCAACAACAACAACAAAAAACAAACAAAAATTGAGGCAACAAATAAAATTAAATGAAGTCTAATTAGAGGTGTCGTTGTGGAGTGGTTCAAACACTTTATTGGAGAAGCGAACGTCGTGGTTTCAATCCTTGGCACGGCACTTATGTCCTTCAAGATAAAGTTGAGTTCTGGGCCCCGTTGCACAAAACTTACCGTTAATGGTAACTCTGCTATCAATGGTAACTACCATGGTAACATCGCTCAACAGCCAATCAAAATCAAGGTTTCCATGGGAGTTACCGTTGATGGCAAAGTTACCGTTAATGGTAAGTTTTATGCAACGGGGCCCTGGTCATGTGATTAAATTGTGAAAAAACTGTCTCAAAGCAATTGGGAAAGGTTGACCACGTCTACATAAGATTTGTTTTATACTGTGTTGTTTATTAATCATCAAAACAGATAAGAAATTGACCCAATCTCACTGAAAAGCACATGTACTACGCACAGAAATGGGTATATAGGACTACACACACAAGTGGCATGATTGTTCGGCCCGAACATTTCAGCTATTATTTCTAGTCATTTTTCGAATATGAGGGCTTTTGAAGAACAATCCTTTTCAGGGTATTTTTCTACTATAATGTTCTTCCAAACTAACATAAAAGGAATGAGAAAGCTCACAAATTATTTTTCACACTTCCCAGAATAGAACTCAACCTTCTCTTTAAGTAAGACAGTTTATCTACAGGGGAGCGTTTCATCAAGCGTTTTGTCAGTGATTTCAACCGACAAATTTGCTCTCAGCCAATCAGATGCGAGGATTTCAGTAGCTTATAACAGCTGTCGGTTGAAATCACTGACAAAACGCTTGATGAAACGCTCCCCCGTTATTGATTCTCTCCACACATGTGTTAAATGGGTACCCGGTAGGATGCGAAAGTCATTTTGATTTGCTCAGCATTGTGAGCGTCTGTAAATAGTCCCTGCAGTTGGAATGCGCTCCAGGGAGTGGAGAACGTGCATACATTGTGTGCATGCAAACCACGAATACAATGACTAATCTGTATAAAGCCCTCAAAAATATAGCAAATGTATATTATTAGGCGCCATGTAATTCCAGAATATTATATATTATATATTACTTGCATTAATCTATTTCAAGTGTTGTCTACTTAACGACGCGAAGATAATGATACTTTAGTTATTTAGGTAATTTGTTGACGTACTCAAATCAAGCAAAAACTTTTATCTTTGCCGTGTACAGCGGAGCAGGCGTATGCTCCAAGACCCAGGGAAAAGACACATTAACCCCTATACCCCCAAAAAGATAATAACAATGGATCTTCAAGTTGGATATCATAAGATTTATCAAAAATAGTAGCTATTATATTCACCTCCCCCATAACATTTGAGTGGCCTCGGCAGTTTTTGATTCATTGATGTTCGGCAACGGTACCCAAGTAGGCCACCCCCCCCCCTCCCCCCGTCCCCAGAGTGTTTAGAGATGCTGGATACGCCACTGTGTTCTTCTGCCATGTCTGCATACGCAAATCAACCGAGCAAATCTCTTACCGTTTTCACTGGATCAATATAAACCTCCATTCTAAAACAGAACAAAAGATTTTTAGGTTTTTAGATTTCTCACAAGTATTGATTATAACTATTAAAAAAAAACCAAACCCAAACCTTGTACAGGTTTAACTTCGATTGATTCTGGTATAAGGGTATGTTGTTTCTTTAACCGTTCAATGAATTGTGTTCAGCCCTTCTCATGTAACGATTGATTGCAGAGATAGTAATAGCTCCCACGATCCAAGCATTCAAACTTCCGTGGGATTTCAGAAAAATCGGATAGGGAGGAAGGGGGGGGGGGGGGGGAGTGAAACCCCGAGTAACATCCAAGAACTACTTTTAGAGATAGGAAGGATAGCCCGGTGTAGATAGTTCTGCGATACCATATAGAGAGACACCACCGGCCCTTCTTTTCTTTATTCGCTTTTCATGTTGCTTCTTGACATTATTACTAAAATATATAAAAACCACTTAGTTTACTTCAGGTGCATTTATTGTCAAGTCTTGGTTTTTATCGATGAGATAATGTCATTGTGATGTTAACACATTTCAGTAGGCGACGCACAAGGATAATGAAGCCGTTCTTTGGTTGATCGTATTTTTTTTTTTTTTTGCGATCGTATTTTATTTCCAAAAAAAACAACAACAACATATATTTTGATATAGTTGATATCATTTCAGTAGTCTTTTTCTTCCTTATTTTCTTCCTTCCTTTCTTTCTTTTCTTTGTATTTCCATTTCCTATTAGCTATTCAGTACGTGTGTGTGTGTGGTGTGTGTGCGCGGGGGGGGGGGGGGGTTCGCCCTGTGCGTCCCTCTTTGCCATACCACTCCGTATGGTATCAATGGTCTTTTTTTCTATTAACCCATTGCCTACGGGAACCGGATCATTCCTGTAATTAAGCCTATATGGGAATCAGATAATCCGGTGGTCAACGGGTTAAAAAGATAGTCTAAATAATATTATAAATCTCGTCATATAAAAGGAGTAAATATATTATACCATGTTAGTTATTTTCATGTGAATTACACTCGGGATATATTTTGATGTTATTGTTTCAAAAGAGGAATAAAGATAAATTTCCAACTTCAAAATGCATTAATTGATTTAATAATTTCATTCTATACAACAGCATGCACAGTATAGATATACAACATAATAAAATTAACGTAAATGCAATTGGTGTAGAAATTCTTTGTGACGAAAAACACAATCATTATCATTCAAAATTATAACAAGCAATGAATACAATATCTTAAAACATATATCATAAACAGTAAAATGGGCTTCCATTATACTATATAGCAACTGCTTAACACTAATAACACACTGCAGAAAAAAAATGTACATGTTTAGTGATTTTGATGTACTATAGCTAGCTCCTTGGTATAACCTTTGATAGTAATAATATCAACAATAAAAACCTGTTATACACATATTGCTTCACTTGATCAATGAATAAAGACAAATTATTCAAGCATGACATTATCACAACATACTGGGTAAAATCTTTGTATCATATGAAAGAGTATATATTTATATTTTACATGAATGATACAAATTTTATCACCACAGTCACAATCATAGTTCTAATAACTGATAGGAAAAAATTAGGTTTCTTATTTTTTCTATCAACAGAGTACGTATAATGTATTATTTGTGAGTAACAGGCAACTTCCTTTCCTTATTATACTCTCTTGCATACCTTTAAGATAGCTTTAAAATATGATACTTTTTCGTTGTTTTCACGGCTGTAGTATGAATTCGGAAATCCTTTGGCTATTCATAGGATTTCGCGGTGGGGAAAGTGGAGGAGCAGAACAATTTCAGGAATTTTCAATTTCCCAGGCCAGGGAATATGATTTAAGGAATTTCTTTCAGAATACAAAGGAATTTATCCCAAGTTATTGGAGGGGGGGGGGGGGGGGGGTTGTGTCCCTGAGTATAGCGTCTTACGTCTTTGGCCCTAAAACAGGTTTTTGTTTTGATGTTCTTCTTTCTCATTATGGGGGGGGGGGGGGGCGAAGCTCACCCCCCCCCCCTCCCCCCCCCCGATATGATCTGCCTATGGTCAAACGACTAAACTACTCCAAGGAAACTTCTGAAATGGAAGAGTCTTCTTTGTTTTCCAGTTCATCGTTCACATCACTCATTTCCATCGATTCCGTCTTGCCTAAGGTTGATGACGTTCCCGACAACTTCCGGTATATCTCGGGTATTGTCTTCAGTACAGTCACCAAGTTCTTAGGCCCTCGATGACAGCAACACAGCATTGATTTGAATGCACTTGCATATAAAGAATTAGTCAGTCCATACACGAATGGATTCAACGCGCTATTAACAAAGAGGGCGGTATTCGATAAAAATGTCCACAATGATATCTGGCAATAATTTTCTTCTTCTCCTCGCCTAGAGACAACGACGTAGAACTGTACCATGTGATGGAGACCAACGGTAACGGTGAAAATGATCAGGGCTACGAGAACCATTCGTAGGAGGCCGACTTTTTGTCGCCGGTGGTCGTCGCCCTGGTTGCTTCCTCGTCGTAATGAATCGACGCGCGGACCCGGTCGCCATATCTTATGGATGATGATGACGTAACAGGTTGTGCTGAGGATGAGAGGAACGACGTACTCGGTGACGAAGACAATGATGTAGACAATCAGTTCATCGATTGCCTGGCTGAGGGCCTCGGTGACGACGCTGTAAAATAGGGATCCTACATCGAAAGTAAGCAAAGATAAACACCATCATAACAGACAACAGCGTGATATAAAGATTTGCTTACTTTTATTTTCTTTTTCAACACTTAAAGGGAAACTCTATACCCTGATATTAAGTTGATTTCAAAAGAAGCATACAAATCAAAGAAACAGATCAATGGAAGTTTGAGCAAAATCCGGTAAGAAATAAGAAAGTCAGGAATTTTTGAAGTTGTATTCAATCAAACACCAATTGGCAACTCCATGACGTATCTTGCGAGCTCCTCTCCCATTTGCCCTGTATTTAAAAAATCATTTGTTTCTTAAGAAAATATCGAATCTCACATGCACCCTAGATAAAATCATTGCAAATATGTTTCTACACAAAACCTGAGTGAAACGAATGTAGTCCTATTCTTTCATCAACAATTCAAAATTAAAATTTATAAAATTTTCTGTAGGGAATTGCCAATCTGTATTTGACTGATTACAACTGTAAAAATTCATAACTTTCTTATTCATTATGGGATTTTGCCCAAACTTTCACTGATCTGTTTCTACATTTTTTCTTCTTCTTAAGAAACCAATTTTATATCAGGGTGGACTAATCCTTTAAAAGTGTATATAACTACATGCTCCTGAAAAACATCAATAGATGTCACAATCGAGTCCCCTTTAGGGAGGGTCGCATAATATTTGGTATTAAAAATGACTGAGGAACCCAAAATGCTTTCCAAATAATGTACTTATTGCATTATGAGGAGGTAATATATATATATATATATATAATGTGATCAATGTTATTATCATTATTATTATTATTACTATTATTATTATTATCATTAATATTATTATTATTATAATTATTATTATCATCATCATTATCAAAATATCATATTGTAAAATTATAAAAGTTTCATACCGAACCAGACTATAATGCTGACAGTCACAGCATGCCGGATAGTTCGAAATCTTCTAGAGGACAACGGATGAACAATAGCCAAGTATCGGTCGATTGTCAAGGCACTTAATGTGTAGCATGTCACTCCTTTAGAGACCTGAAAAGATGAAAACAATATTATATTAATTTTTATTTATTCATGTTTAAGTACAATTTGTGAATAGTTGCTAAAGACTGAATTTCTCACCATTTACATATGTATTTAAAATATATATAAGGATACATTCAATATAACTATTACAAAAGATATGATGATATGAGATAATACAGTCTAATAGATAATCAACTAATTATAAACAGACATTTAATCACAGTAAATGCATGAATCCATGAAGAAAAAACATCGTTTTGATCAGTCATGTGATATATTGATGTCAAAATATATATAGTCAATCTAAGTTGGTAGTATAGGCCAAGAGCAGAATCAGAAGTCCTAGGAAAAGGCCAGAATAGGCCAAAATTAGACCAGTTCACAGACAATGATATTAACAGATATCTTTCCAGGGGCCAATTGTGACGAACTTTATTATATCCACTGAAATAGGATAGGTGTATAGTTTTGTCTTTTCCCCTTTTGTTATTTGTTAATCAATATATCTATAAACTCGCTCTTTCTCTCTCTCTTCCTCCCCCTCTCTCTATCGCACATTCCCCCTCTCTATTTCACCATGTTCACATACCTTCTCTCTTTGTCTCTTTCCCCCTTTATTTTATACGTTCTCTTCTCCAGCTCTCAACACTACGTGAGATCTCACACGTATGGACAGCAAAAAATAATTAAACTATGGCGAATTAGAATCTTGGACAATTCTAGTACATGGACAGATCCTTGTGACTTTTCTCCTGCTAACCTTATCAGAATCAGTTCTTGTTATGCTTTATCGCTTCACACGCCACCTTCTTCAGTTGAAACTTTGACTTAAGGTATTCATTTGTTGCTTTTGTATAAGAGCAAAAAAGATATCAAAACAAAGAATGTGAAGATTACAAAGGATGGACACTGAAGGTAATGGATGAGCTCTTTTTTTTTCTTATTGTTTGTGCCGTTGTGCGGAATTTTTGGTTTTTGTTCAGTTGGGCCTGCTCTTGATCAGAGCAAAAAAAATTTTTTTGTTGTTATGCCTTGTCAATAATTATCATAACGAATCTCGGACACTAATGGATTGATCTGTATCGGTTCGTTGCGCAAATTCAAAAGAGGCTACCCAAGTCAACCCTCTGCAAATAGATTTGTCACTATTATTATATTATCAAAGATATTCGGAGAGACACTTTTAGGTTTTAAGGGGCTAAGGGATAATTTCCCTCTCCCTGACAAATTTGCAACCAAGAAAAAGAAACTCACTTTTATGAAATGAATTGTCAAACTTTTAATACCTTAAAAAACAAAACCTGGCATATCCTCAAACAGACATAAAAAACTATGTTTAGCAGATTAGCCTATGCAAGGAATAAGATTCCCCAGGAAAAAAAAAGCCTTAAAATTTTGGTTATCTCGCTTTGCTCGGTCGCAAGTGTAGTAATAATTCATGCCATATACTCTTGACCTCCTATTGATATTACAATATGCGATTAGTGCCATTTTGGTGGTGCTCCTCCCACATAAGGCGTTCCACCGCCCCCGTCCACAAAACAAGAGGGTTTTTTTTATTCTGAAATATATTAGATCACCCATAAGCTCTTCCGTTTTGCCTCCACCCCAAAGAAGCCAAGGTCTAAATACGCCTCTACGAGATCCTTGATTGATCAAAAATATTTTGACAGAATTGATCGATTTGGCATTGTTATGGTTGCTTCGTGCAAAAAAAAAAGCGTTCTTTATCTCTTGAGGATTTCGTATAAAATGAACGTATATGGTTTTATATATTCATTCTAAAGATCGATTATGACAAAAATCTTGCTGAAAGCAATTGTAAATTTTTATACACATATTGAGAATAAGAACAAATTTAGATGACTTTTACGTTCACTAAGGTCGAAATGGCAGGCTGTACATTATCTCTGGACCACATTTTACGAGCAATATTGAGAGCAGAACTTGGGGTTGCTCTCCTTTTAACGACGTCAACGCTCATCGTCATTTTCGCTCATCCACGCTTTCGAAAACGTCATCATATTTTCCCATTCAATCTCACCTTGGCTGACTTCACAGGAGTACTCTTGAATGTTGTCCAACAGCCATTAGAACAGCTATCCGCCTCGGTATGTATCAAATCACTTTATTTTATTTTCCTGTTACTATGTATGTAATCACATCATAAAGTTGTACTTTTTTCCTTTCATTTTGCGGCGTGCACAATTTGTAACCTACAAAGGGAATTATTTTCAATTAAAGAAGTAAGCATTGAAAAAAAAAAAACTTTGTTATTTCAGCTTTCCCTCATGAACAATGACCCTGTACATGAATATATCAATGATGGCCGACTAGGCAATGATTAGCTGCAATCATGCTCATTTTTGGTTCTTAGGCGTGTCGCTGGAGAAGGCGTCGTTTATATGATATCAGCAACTTGCCAATGAATATTGATGACCTTTATTCTTTGCTTGTTTGCTTGTTGGGAAAAAATATGGAAGATCTGTTGGCAAATTTGTAATTCTGACGACCAGTGTTTTACGTTGTCGGCAAAACTAAAAAAGTGAAGACATTTTGCCTTTCAAAACAATTCCCCGATTATTTGCTGACAAATTTGGTCCGACACCCCAGCATGTTATTGTGTTTGATATCTTCAGATTAACCTTGAAAAATCCTCAAACTCTGTCATTTTCCTATCACAGACAATCTTTCCATACTACCCTATCATCATCTCTACGACGATACTGGTCTCCAACATCAGCATCTTACTGGTAGCTATCTACCAGCTCATAATCATCCGTGTGGACCCTTTCGGCGTGAAGAACATCATCACCACCACTCGATGTGTAGTCACCTGCATCTTATCATGGGTCCTCTCTGGAGGGTTAGCCATCGCAGTCTACGCTCTCACTCAAGTGTTTCGAACACTGATGCTCTACATCACCATCATCTCCCTAGCAACAACTTCCATCTGCTACATCTTCATCTATGGGTCCATTGCTAAGGTATCATCTGAGGGTAACGCCCAGCTGGAAGAACGCAAGGAGGAGAACAAGCGTGTCTTGCGAACATTCTGTATGGTCCTCGGAACGTCCTTGTTCTTTTCGATATACCCTATCACCATGTGGGTGTACTTCAGTTATGTCAACACAAAAGAACTAGAGGAAGACGAGGAATCCTATCTTCTTGTTGAGGAGGTCACGCTGAGTGCCAATTGGATCGCTAACTGCGTCATTTACTGGTGGAGACTGAAGGAGTTTCGATCCATGATGTCTGGTTGTAAGAGACGTTCAAATGCAATTAAACCACACGCCGTTGTGTCCTGACTCAGAACATCCATTTCTTCGAAAAAGCACATGTTGCATAGATTATTTGAGTTAATTGCCGTTCTATCACTATATTTCTATGTATAATTACCTCAGCTGAAGTAACATACTTCCCTCATTTATTTCCGTGTAAATACATTTGCGGAGACATTCATGATCCTACCGTGTAAAAAAATGTGTTTATATATTAAAAGTATGTAAGGCTAAATCAAAATATTCCTAGTTTCTCATTCCCTCCACCTTCCCTTTTTTCATCTCTTCTCAAACTTTTGTTATTTGATACTTTTTATTAGACATGAAATAAAGAAGAATCATATGAAACCTAGATAATCAGAATAGCAAAAATCATTTATATAGTGCAGTTTCAACTTGTTTTGAGCCACTGTACTGCATAGAATAGATATAGAACATTTTATTTCAAAAGATTTTGCACTGAAATTGACCCGATAGCATTTGTGTGTAACACAAATGCATCGAGCATCCACCCCACTTTACGAGAAACTATGATTCATTTTATTTAACCAAAGTTTGACTTTACTAACAAATGACGGTAACTCTAGGTGATATTACACAACAATAAAATTGATTTTTATTTAAGATGATAGTGATTATATATTTTGCACCTTCACCCCAATATTATAGTAGTTCTGTCCTTCGGGTATAGATGGATCACTAGTAGAGCCTGAACGGGTGATTACAATACCCGAATTCATTAACCTAATAGCCATTAATGCTGATTTGTTGATTGGATTATGGCAATTAATTAGCTGTGGCTGTCGTGGTTGTGAGGTCATTATCTGAAGCACCTTTCCATAAGTTACTTGTAATTAAACATGGACATGAAAATGATATCATCATGGTAGTTGTCAGAGATGGTATGAACATGATCCACTGCAAGGAGAAGTAATGGTTAGAACCATAGACCTGCAGATATGGCTGGACATGTCATAATGTTTAGCCTCCCATCGTGGGGTCGTGGTCTAGTGTAAAAGTCCACAGGCTATGGATCAAGTGGTTTTGGGTTCGAATCCCAGCAGTTCTGTGGTAAACCATTAATCTCCATGTGACACTCTCGACCAAGGTGAAGTTAATGGATAGGAAGCAGTTCATTGAACGTTTTAATAAGCGTCTTATCATCGAAGCCGTGAGAATAATTTCCAGAAATCACCGTGGAAAGACATTGTTTTTTATGATTGTGATGTGCGGTATACAAGCTCGGATTACTGTTCTAATATACATATATCAGTAACAATATGATCGATGAACTAGAAAGTGGAATGGCTAGTTGTAATGGCACGAGTGAATACGTTGTCAGGGTCATTACACGAACTGAACTTGTTATAGCCATCCCGTTGACCTTATTGACGCTAATTCTTATTCTCTTACACCCCCGCTTTAAGAAACGACATCACATATTTCCCTTCAATCTAACTCTGGCTGATTTCATGGGAACTATCTTACTATTTTACAACGATATGGCAGACTATGAACCAGAGGCAAGTTATTTTCTTTTTCAATTTCATCAGTTTTTTTTTTGCCTTCTTAATTGATATATTTCTATAATCTATAGATTTTTCTGTTAGCTATTCAAAATGGAATATCATATTTTCGTGAATCCGAAGATGTTTCATATCCTGGTAAAAAAATATGTCTATGATAAAAACATTATCATTTTTTAAGCAATATTACCTTAGCAAACGATTTTATTTTGTTTTTGGGGAAATTTAATTTGAATTGAATTTATTTGAATATTCTAAAAAAATAAAAATACTAAATAGATTGATCACTGAAGTCACTCCCGAGACACTGAAAACAGTAAAAGTAGAGTGAAATTTCACCTTTTTTCGTGTTAAAGAGCACTAGATATTCAATCGAAATTCACTTCTTCTAAACAAGTGATCACTGATGTAACTCCCCGAGGAGTGAAAATTGAGTGAAAATTCATTCCCTTTTTAGATAGTACTCAAAGCGATTCCCATGTGGAATCATACGTGGGACGTGTTCAGTGTTAAAGCATTACTTGGTCCCAGTATTTTTTGTACATAAGTAATAACATGCTGAATAGAAATATAACATTATTGCTGATGAAAACATGAAATCCTATCATTATTAGCTTTTTTTAGATATCTCTCATGTTGGAGCCAACGTGAAATTTTCTTTTTAACGATATATATATATATAAAACACGATAAAAACTACTTTTGAAAAATAAACTCAAGGGCAATTTCAAAGGCCTATTGTACTGCCCATAGAAATCAGGTTCGGATTACGTGATACACCATTGTAATGTTCGCACATTTCTAAAGGTGATAGACAGGGCTATTGAAATTGTCTTGAGTTTATTTTTCGAAAGTAGTTTTTATCGTGTATATATATATATATATATATATATATATATATATATATATATATATAAAGTTACGATGCTCCCTTCTTGAATGATTACCAGCATGACTGGTAATAATTACTAGTAATCTCACTTTCGGTGAGATTAGCATCTTTTTAAATCAACATTATCTTTCGTACAAAAATGACAACTTTAAAAAAAAAAAAAAACCTTACCATGCAAGACAGTGAAGTGTAAATCTTTACGCAAAGTTAACCAACATCAGCAACTTTGACATCAATGTTAGCATTTATTTTGACAATCTTTTAGGAAAATAACCCATTCTACAAGGTCGTGCTGCCTACGTCTCTACTGGTGTCGAACATCAGTATCTTACTGGTAGCTGTCTACCAGCTCATCACCATTCGTGTTGATCCTTTCGGCGTTAGGAACATCATCACCACCACGCGATGTGTCATCACCTGTGCTGTGATTTGGTTCCTCGTTGGAGGATCATCCATCGCCATCTATACCATGTTTACTGTGACCTCTTCCAACCGTCTCCTCACGTTCTATATCACTATCATCTCCCTAGCATCCACCTGCATCACCTACATCTTCATATATCGCTCCGTTGCAAAGGTGGCATCCGCCGGCAACATCCAGCTGGAAGAACGCAAGAAGGAGAACCAGCGCGTTCTGCGAACATTCTCCACCATTTTGGGAACGTCGGTGTTGTTTTTGGCGTTCCCCATCTGTGCCTGGTGGTATTATAGTCATCTTGGGGACGGTGATCCGAATGTCTGTTTCACAGGTGGAGAGGAGATGATGATAACGACCAATTGGATTGCTAACTGCATCATCTACTGGTGGAGGCTTAAAGAGTTCCGATCTATGATCTTTAGTTGCACAAAGCGTTGTAATATTGTAAATCCACAAGTTGTTATTTCCTAACGGACCTTCTTCTTCCACTGATTACAATTATCTCTGATAAGGTTGTCAAGTATTTTGCAGAAAACTAAATCACACACACACACACACACGCTCACACACACACAGAGGACAATTATATATATATATATATATATATATATATATATATATATATATATATATATATATATATATATATGTATATATATATACATGTATATATATCTCCAAATAACTCTCCCCTAATTTCCGTTTGTGGTAACTTATTAACGGCTCACATTCATTCATGTAAATGAAATTGGACCAGTGTACAATATTTGTCTCATTTAAACGAATAATACCAGCTTATAATCAGAACGTGGTATCAAAAGCCAACACACTGCCATTAAGTAATATTTCTACGTAACCTTTACCCATGCAGATTTGAAGGTCTTTTGTTAACAATCAAAATTAGCCCATTGTATTTGGCGACAGTATATCTAAAATGCGCGCCTTGTATATATATATATATATATATATATATATATATATATATATATATTATTGATTATTGCTAAGTATGGTACATTAATTTATACGACAAAACAGATAATACTTACTGATTACAATTAATATCAGAAACATGACAAACAGAGGATGCCGGCCAAACACAGAAAGTAAAAAAGACCAGGTACCGTAAACCTACACGTCAGTTGAAATTTGGTCATTGTATATATAGTGGATCTTTCGCTTGGCTTTTCTTTTACTCCATTTATTAATACAAAAGATCCAGATTGTATAAAGTTTACAATGAGAGGGGGGGTTTGAAGACATGTGAAAACAACTTTTTTTAAACGATTTGAACCACTTTCGCATATTGTGATAAACAGAACAACAAATCAGATAGAATTTGCTGTCTCTGGCTGAGAGTGGGCAAGTTTCTTTCGGGTACAGTTTCTGTTTAATATTTCCGTATTACTGTCATAACACGATCGCAAAGACTTTCAAGAAATCAATACCCTATCGTATTGCCTATAGAAATATTGTTCGGATTACGTAATATCTCATTGTAAATTTGTAATGTTCGCACATTTCAAAAGGTGATGGACAAAGCTATTAGAATTAAGGTTAATATCTCGAAAGTCTTCGCGATTGTGTATCATGTAGAATCTAAAAAGCGAAAAAGATATCAGTAAAGTACTTACTTCATGAATAAATGTGAAGCAGGTAAATATCCTTGTTGGGAACTCTGTGAGCTCGAGGTCGAAAGTGGGTATGATCATCAGAGCGAGATGGAGCATGCCGCACGTCAGAAGCACCATGATGTCAGTGAAAGCAAGACTGGCTACGTAACAACTCGACGTCGTTCGGTGTTTCCTCTGGGTGAAGACAATGACGAGGATGAGAGAGTTTCCGATGACACCGACGATGATGATGGCGAGTAGAAAGATGAAGAGGAACATCTGAAGTGGCTTGCCGATGATGGAGTCTGTGAGGACATTTTCCACGTAATCGTCGTCGCCGTCGTTCAAATAATCATTGAAGACGTATTCTTCTCTAGCATCGTCATGGAAATTATTGAGGTGTTCGTGTTCCTTTACTGATTGGTTGTGTCGATGGGTGATACACAGACTGACACTAAGGTACCACATTTTGAAAATATCCGTATATCTTTAAAAAAAAAATTAAAAAAAGTTCTTCGTGTAAAGTTGTCGATTGATGACTTTAAGATGACTATTGCAGACATTTATTTGATTCTACTTCATTTTTCAACATGATTTACGAGGTGACGATGGAGAAGAATAAATCAATCTTTAGATATCAGCATTTACAGAATTTGTACTGACAGATCAAAAATTCACTTTTTTCTGTTCGGCAAGCCAAATCTGGATAGACTAAGTAAGGCTATTATTAAGTCAAGACTGACACCCACGACTGAAGATTTATTTCTGGTAGTGGTTGTTGAGGAGAGTTTTAGATTTCTTCACCGCAAAACAGACAAAGGCATTATATTGCGATCATCAGTCATTTTTTAGAATTCATTTCATGTTTTTTTCCGACGAAACATCTTGTGCTGGTATTTAGTTGCTGCTCTCGACATATTGCGTTTCACATCCTGGTTCGCCATACGCATGCGCGGGTCGATCGTATACATATATCTCTGAAAATATTGTCATCTTTCATTTACTGCGGTATCAAATCACGTAGTTATATCACCTGAACGCACTTGTATATACCAATACTTCATATCGCATTTAAAACCCAGGTCAATGTTTGATATTCGATCATACTTAGAAGTAAAGGGGTATTCCAGGGAATTGAAAATAATCCGATTTCTTTGACAACTATCTAATGTATACCTTATAGTGGAGACGAACATCGCAAATCAAAAACGTCATAGTGAATCTAAAACTTCGGTTGATATTTGAAATTTGATCATGCTTAGAAGCTATGGGGGAATCTAGAGAGTTAGATATCATGCATCTTTAGATATCATCTGCTTACATTGGCAGTTATATAATGTATACTCTGTCAATTTGTTGAGAGGAATATTCCCATCAAAAGCATCAGCTAAGTCAGGAGGTGTTTTTTAAAACTTTATTTTTCATATTTTTTTTAATGATTTCGTTTCCGATCGTTGTATATACATGTACTCTCCTATGAATTCATCAGCTGGTTATGATCAAATTGATCAGGTACATTAATGGAATCCACTTGGGGGGGGGGGGGGGGGTTTACTCTAAACTACAATAGTAGAATCAATTCTTAAAAGAGTTATTCAACCACTACTTTGGAGTGGATTGCACCGTGATTTGGAGTTGAAAGGGAATGATCCCTAATACGACTCCTAGAATTAGTGTATTCCCACTCCTCTGCAGTAAGGGAGTATAACTAAAGCCCACCGCACACTATACGATCAGTCTACGATCCGATTTTAAAGAAAATGTTATAGCGTTAAATATAAACACTTAAACATTCAAAATATGTTTTATTGAGGTTCTAAATTGTTACATAGATAGTAAAATCGAAATTACGGCCTATTACGAGCCTTCTAACCGGAGGAAAGGCCAAATTGGCTCCGAATCGTAGTGACGTCAGAGCAGTCCTGCGATTGTCTACGATTTTAAACTGATTTGGCCCTTATTCCGGATATAAGGCTGACATCGCACCAAATTCATATGTCGAGTATTTATATTATTGTTCAGAACCCGAATCAGGTAGCTTTCACTTATTAAACTGCCTATATTGAATGATATTGCTATTTACTTTCAAAATCGGATCGTAGACCGATCGTATAGTGTGTGGTGGGCTTTATAGATCAATGGACACACTCGTCGAATATATAATGTCAAGAGCTCATCGCCCTTCCATTTCTACCAAAAATATAACTCGTCCCAATAACTATCAATATTATACCCCAAATCTTTGTGTAAGTATCGATTTGGTAAAAACCACTGGAATTGCATAGAATTTGATATATTGGATAACCCCGGCCGTATAGTTGTGCTGGTACACCATGGGGAAACCTGTGTAACGTAACACCAGACATGCTTGAGTTTTTCAATGACACACGCAAAGGTAATGGATTACTAGGGTAAACCCCGGACTGTCATTTTGGGATGACGTAATATCTATTATAAGATCACATGATTCGGACACCATCAAGCAATGGTCCACTCTTGTGACAGCCAAATGTGTTTTTTTTTTTTCTTTCTTTCTTTCTTTTTTTTTCAAATCAAACAGCTATAAAAAGATTTTGAACCCCAAAGTCATCAATCTGACTAGAATTCAAGGCACCGTTTATGAACGTAGATTTAATCTAATAGCAATATCCGAATGATATTTTCCTATTCATTTTGAATAGATTTTCCTATATATTAACCCATGGACTACTGAATTCTCTCATCCCCATAGGTTTAATACAGGGACCACCCGATTCTCGTAGGCAATGGGTTAATTGTCCCTCGTGCGAATCTTGCTATTCCAAACTGAATAGGTTCTATTCATAGTTGAATATATAGTTGTGATAGTGTTTAATAAGTGCATTAAGCCCTTACTGAATTATGATATTGATTAACTTGTCGGAGAAGAAATTTTGTATTAACATGAAAAATAGTATAGTATCAATCATACTAATTACGGGCTGGAATATCTCGATTCAAAATTCTATATAGTTCATTAATTTTCAACAGTAAAAAGGCTATTAGATGACATTCCATTAAGTAAACAATGCATTACAAATAAGTACTGCTTTCAACGGTTACAAATACTATCAAAGTGTCATGTTAACAAGATACCCCCTTAAACGATCAAAAAAATGAGAAAATAATAAGATACCCGATTCAATTCTTTGCATTTGGTGTATGGAATCGAAAAACATACACAGACTAATTCTTGCTTCGATTACTTAAATGAATTCTATTTTAGTTCAAGTAAATTTCATTTGTTCCTTTCACTTGTTCCCTCCTTTAAAACAATACATACATGTAATTAGGGATACTTAGGCAATATCTTCACTCAATTCAATGACGTTAAACAGTTGTATTTTTCTCGAAATATGTTTCGGTTAACTCATGATTGGTACGCTTGCACGCTATCTTGTACCACGTTCATTTTGTGACCCACCCTTGTCTTTAGCAACAGGGGTCGCATTTCAGCCATTGATGTCATACCAAAGACAGGATATGTTGGGAATTTTCGCTAGCAAAAATTGGCAAGATAAGACTGAAATTGATGGACAAAAATAGGAAGCTACCACAACCAAGAAATGTTACCATGTTAGAACAGGAAAAAATAACTGAAGGGGGACAGCGTTTCTCGGGTTAAATTCATTTCTCTCTGACACTGCCAATATTTGCTAAGGTAAACAAGCAACATATATTCGCAACGTATTTGACATTACAGGGCGTACTTCAAAAGACGTAACTCAACTGAATCTTATACTTCCTAACCTGTATTTTGTTGATGACTTGAATAAATGAATGCATAAAATTTAATGTAGGTACCATTTCATGATAAATAAAGAGCCATCGGAAAAATGTGTACTTCGAAACATTATTTGATCTGAAATAGAAGGAGCATACCCCCCCCCCCCAAAAAAAAATGAATATAAGACATAATACTATAATAGTAAAGAGGCGGACTGGGACTAAAATTCGAGGAAAATTTCGGAGCGACCTGGCCCTGTTTTGAGTTGATCGGCCTTGTTTGTATGACCTGCCCTTTTAACCAAAATATTGACCAAGCAAGTGGGGAAAACTCCCCAAAGTTCCAATGGCCAGTCCGCCCCTGGACATAATATAGCCTAATTATTTTCTGCTTTTAATCCATGAGGATACAATTTGGACGTACAGAGAAGAGAGAGAAAGAGGAAAAGATAGATAGCTAGAAGAAGAGAGAACGAAAGAAAGAAAGAAAGAAAGAGAGGAGAGAGAAAGGGGGTAGATAGAGATCAGAAGAGGGGAAGATAGCGAAGTATATATATATATATATATATATATATATATATGTGTGTGTGTGTGTGTGTGTGTGTGTGTGTGGGTGGGTGCATGTGTGTGTGTATTTAGAGAGAAATATTTACTGCCTTAGAGAAAGATAGAAAGAGGGTGAGAAAGAGAGACGAAGGATTTAAAGAGAGCAATGAAATGAGAGAGTTGGAGAGAGAAAGAGAGTTAAAAAATGAGCAAGAGAGGGAGCAACCAACGAATAAGTGAGCAAAAGCAGAAAGCAAGAACAAGTGAGAGAGAGCGAGCGATCTAGGTTGAGAGAGAGAGAGAGAGGGAGAGAGAGAGAGAGACGGGGTGGGGCTAAGAGGTGAAACAAATGTAGTAATGTGAAATTTGGAGTATATCAGTTTTATTTCAACTAGACTAATCTTTAGTTCAGAGGTAATTCAGTGGCATGTTTGCCTTCTTTTCAGTGAGTCTAATCTGTAGTTCAGCTGTATGCACTGATGAATCTTTTGAAAGCACAGGGGCCATTGTCTGTACATCTTTAGCTGACCAGTAGGCTGGTGATAGGGCCCAATTAGGTACCCCTTAAGAATGCAATTGAGATTTCTTCTCTTGTATGCTACATGGACATGTAGTTGATTGAGAATGTAGTTGAAGGTTGAAGGGGAGGAGCACAAGAAGACAGAGGGAGCGAGACATGAAGCTTTCCTGCTAGGCAAATCGCATCTACATGAACTGTATATCGAGTTTTAAAGCTTCTGTAGCTGCACTGGCCATCAGAAAGTCAAAATTAAACCGATAGCTTTCACAGGCATATATAACCTTATAGGCTGGACACTTGCAGTGTGTGGGCGGGGCTGTTTTGCCCATACTAATAAAGCTGCGGTACTCAATCCTCAAACGCGCCTATCGAGTGAATTTGTTGGAGAACCCTTCACAAAAATAAATCTCCACAGAGGTTCCATTGTGTTTACGCTACCAAGTGAGTCATAGTATCAATACCCTCACAGATAGTGCACCCAAAAATTCGTGAACTATAGAAATAACTTGTACAGTCCAATTCAATACAACAGAGCCGGGCCTGTAACTGGATAGTAAAAACCCAAGTCAAAAACGTCAACAAGAGGAACGTACTGTTTCTGAAATCTGACATTTAACAGAAGTTCACTGATTCTGTTCGTGCATTGAACAAGTTGAATATTGTCCTGATTGTTACAACTATTTGTGGGAACGACTGAGAGTCAAATCTCTATGTTTCCTGTGAAAGGATGTCCGATGGACGCACTGATAATATGAGGACACGGCCTGTTGATTGACCATTGGTGATTGGAAACAAATAACATCTGCTGTATATTTCAGCAGCAAATGATCGACGTATTGCCCAGATAACCTGGATGAGATCTTCCCATCCGATCGAAAAATCTCCGTCTAAATTCTAAAATGTAACCAACATCAACGACAACATCAATTTCAACTTTACATGGCAGGAGGAATGTGTTGTTTAACATCATAATTATAATACGTCATGGATGACGTCAGTGGCAGTCACGAATTGCTGGTGATCAGAAGAACGAATAACGAGCCTGGTGAGGCAGTAGTTAGTTTAGGATGGAGAGTATATGGGTTAACTATCATCACCTTCCTCAACGTGATGAACTTTGTCCAACAGTAAGTATAATTATACATTTTTAAACAAAAAGAAGAGTCTGTGCGCAAAATTAATGTTGCACGACAATCGCTCTGCAGTTAACCCTTTCAGGACAGGAATCATTCAAGGGCTAAATTGATCACATTTTGTTCTTCAAATTGGCAACAATAATATTTTTCTTTTAATGCTACATAGTTCTAATAAAATGTAGTGTCTTTTAAAACAACATACATGGTTAGAAACTTTGTTGAGAAGATGAAAAAAATTGACAATTTTGACAAAAAACAAGGATTTTGAAGCTTATTCTTGGTTTTAAATTTCCTGGCATTAAACGCAATATGGTCATGCAACAAAAATGGACATAGTGTGTGGAGAAATTTTTGCCTTTTCTACTCATGCATCTGGTATATTTTTGAGAGCCCTGAATCAAAAGTTATTGAGCCAAACCACAAAATATATTCAATTGTCTCGAAAGGGTTAATATCCTAGACTACCATGACTACAGTAAGGGAATTCTCAACTCCAACCCAAGACCAAACACTGCACCTCGCCCTCACCCTAACCCTACATCTAATCTAAATCCCCATATCCCTAGCCCTATCTTTGACGAAATAATAGTCGGAGCAATTGTCACTGGAGCATATTATGTCGGAGCACAGGCTTTGAAAGGCACAGGAAACCTTTCTATATCTCTACAATAGATATTTAGATAGGAATGAATGATATAATAGAAAATAAATACGGTTGAGATAATGTTGCCAATTGGTGCATGCGTAAAGAGTAGAAAACCGCCTACAGCGAAAGCTTCAAAATATCATTCTAGGCAAATTGTGACGATAACATTACGGCATTTATGAAAATAATGATATATATTTCTTTGCATACATCAGAAAACTGACCTATCTTAGGTGGAAAAAGTTCGAATTTTACACAACACAATTTTCATCACCTTGGATGAATAAAGTATTCACAAAGTTGGGCAATTGGTTAAAAACGTTAGGGAAATTTAAGATAATGCAATTCCTCTTTTCAAACGTCAGATGGGAACAATGTCCTCTTTTCCAAATGGTAGGCAACTCTCTTTCTCCACCTCCTATTTTCTCATCACCTTAAAACTGCATCAAATCCCTATGCCAAACAAGTTAGCCTAAGTTATAAAAGTTAAGTTATAACAATGCCTATTTATATAATCATACAGGAAATCCTACATCTTTGTAGCTGTATCCGAAACGAACAATTGCATGTACCGTAGAAAATTGACCTGTTGCGAAATTCGGGTACGAAGTCCAATATTTGATCTTACAGATTGATGTACGGTACCAACGCTTTACACATTCTCAACAGTACCTATTCAACATCTACATTTTCTTAAATGCAAAGTATGATTTTGAAAATAATCTCTGCGGGACGAGCAACGCCAGTAAAGTAACTTTGACATGACAATAATATTCAAATATTAACACTATAAGCAATATTTTGGAGCTGACATTGAAGAAAGGAGAATAAGAAAAAAATGAGAAGAATTAAGCAGTATACCTATGACATGTTTCACTACTTTAAAAAAAGTGTCCGTGTGCGGTTAGGGGAGGGGAGGGATCCTCGAAACTTCCTTCCCGATAATACACCCCTGATTTCACACATTTTAGAACTACATTCACTCCTTCATGTCATTCTTCTAAAAAGATACAAAAACTTGTTGTAATGATATAGAATATGTATTTGCCATCAAAACTCAGTTAAGCAGATTATGATAAGAAATGTGTTAATAAGATATGGAAATAAAGTAACTGAATACAATAATATTGTAGTCCCATCTTTACATTTCAGATATCTTCTTATCGTAACAATATTTGGAATGGCTACAGAGTTAGAGTTCGGGGAAACGGAATGTCAGGTGATCAACGAAACCCGAGCACGTGACTATTTAAGTGATAGCAACATCACTGGAGATGAATTATGCGCCGAGATAGGAAGGTTGGTTGTTAAAATCTGATTAGACACAGTCATTTACATCAAAAATGTCTATTTTTTTTTCAATTTATTTATTTAAATATATTTTTTCAATGATCTTCAGTTTGATTCCACTCAATGAATATACATCAATCATGAATAAACATTTCAATGAAAGTGCATTCGAATAAAGCACAATAGCATGTAAAATCTTCTATAAATGAATACCTGAAATTCAAATTCAAAATTTTTCAAATTCATATTTATTTCATTTCCAACAGAAAGAAATAAAGACAATGGCTTTACAGATATTATAACAGAAAATATGAAAAACATATGTACAAATTCATTTTTTCTTAATAAGTGTACAAGCACTGAACATATAAATAAATCATTATAATGAATTATTAAAAGAAATTCAAAACTTTAAAGAAAGCATTGAATAAAATATTTTCATAAAATAGCCCCACCCCCATAAACAAGGGAAACAATATATCATAATTATTACTGCATATATTGCACTGGCATCCCTGCATCCAAACCCCTAACCCCCCTTCCTTCACACCCTCGCACTCACACACTTTTTTTTTTGTTTTTCAGTAATCTTTATTATATATAACATAACATTCGTCTTGAATGTATACAACAAATAACACTCGATAAAATCATTGAAACAAGGCATATACAACAAAAATATCATTGAATGAAATGTAATCATTAAAAAAGAAAAAAAAAGACGAAGACAATGAATATCAGACTGTATAACATAATTCATTCTTACTCTAGACTCCTTATTCTACCTACTTCCCTCCCCCCCCCCCCCCCCCCCCCCCTCGTCCCCCTACTTAACCCATATCACAGCATACAAACACCCCACCATCCACACAACACGCATACACACACACACACACACAAAAAAAAAAAAAAAACACCCATACGCATCCACCTATTCATACTACATCGTCTCAGGTTCCCCCCTCCAGTCCACATACCTGACTTGAATATTTTTTATGTGTTCCCATTTTCGTAAATGCAAATGCAGTCTACCTGCTTTTGACGCTAGAGTTTTTTCATCCTCTATAAATTCCGAAATAATTTTTACTATCTTTTCTCTGGTTGGCAAGTTATTTTCTGACCTAGATTTGAAAATAGTATATTTCAACAAAATCATCAGACTATTTACACACTTAGATCTATCAGAATTACCCGTGATTCCCAAAAATATTTCTTGCCAATTCATATTTTTCAATTCAGCTATATCAAAATGTTCAATCACAAATTTCCATATCTGTTTAACCTTGTCACACTGCCAAAATAAATGCGAATATGTCTCTGGTTCAAGTTGACAAAAGGAGCATAGGTTATCAGCTACAAAACCAAATTTCATAAGCTGTTCTTTGGTATATACGACCCCGTGTACTAACATAAACTGAAATTCCCTGCATTTCCAAATCAGTGTTGAACTTCTCGGTCTGACAAATAGTTCCCTCAATTCCTTATCCGTAAAATCAAAGTTGTTGTGACCATCCCTTATCTGTATACTATAAGTGTCTTGCAACTCTTTGACAAAATGTTCATAAATTCTCCTAGATTTTATGTATTGAAAATTAGATTTCTGCTCAAAAATATTCAAGATTATATTAAAATTTGTTAAATCAACTTGCTGAAATCTGTCTATGGCTTCAGTATCCTTCCAATTCATTGGTATAGCACTAATTATATCGTTTATCTTAAGCAAACCGTCTCCGTTAATACCAAGACTTTGAAAGTATGCCACCGGCTTCACATGTCCATTATCGTAAATATCTGTTAGCTGGCATATGCCACTATCATATAAATCACTATAAAAAAACGTTTTATCTCTTATACGTATATTTCTATTATTAAATATTACTGGATGTATAACATCACTTTCAACATTCCTGCATTTTTCCATATCCTGCCAAACTTTTATCATTTCCAAATAAAATGGTGGAGCACCCAATCTCAAAATGGACGAATCAAAATCAAAATCAAAATCAAAATCACATTTAAAAACAAATCTTCCCCCAACTGATCTAAAGCAGTAATCAAAATACAATTTCCACCCTGCATTCTTTTTTCCATATAATAAGCGTTTTAACCACATAATACGTTGTGTCTTGACAAACAGCTTGAAATTTGTCATTTTTAAGCCACCATTTACATAATCCTGATACATTATTTTTCTTTTTATTCGGTCTTTTCCACGCCACAGAAATTCAAAAGTAATCTTTTCTACTTCAGAAAATATCCACTGAGGAACCACTATGAGTGACGAAACATAATTAAGTTTTGATAATGCATATGTTTTGATCAGGTGTATTTTCCCCATAAGTGTTAAATCCCGTTCTTTCCACCACCCTAAAAGCCTTTTAATTTTACTTAATATCTCTTTATAATTCAAATCCTCTTTTTTTCTAACATTCATGGAAAAATAAACACCCAAAATTTTAACTTCCTGAACAAGGTTGCCAAACAAGGCTATATCCGGTCTATCACAATTCTTACCCATCCACATAAAATTAGTCTTTCCTTTGTTAACTTTGAGACCACTAATTTTCTCGAATTCTTCAAAAATAATCTGTAACCTATCAATCGAGGGTTTGTCTTGTACAAATAAAGAAATATCATCTGCATAAAGTATTTGTCTAATCTCATTTTTCCCAAATTGAATTCCTTTAATGTTATTGTCTTTCCTTATTACCTGCGCAAGTGTTTCTATGGCTAACAAAAACAGATAGGGAGATAATGGATCACCCTGTCTGACCCCCCGTTTGATATCAAAGTACCCAGTCGAACGCCCACCGTTCATTACACAACTGCTTATATCCGTATATAACACCTTAATCCAAGATCGGAAAGAATCGCCAAACCCAAACAAATCCAGAACTTTGGACAGAAAATTGTGAGCTACAGAATCGAATGCCTTTTCAAAATCCACTGTGACCAAAAAACCATTTGTTTGATTTAAAGAATGAAATAGCATATCATCTATTAACCTAACAGCTTCTCCAATATTTCTATCTTCTATATAACCTACTTGATCATAATGAATTATTTCACCTAATACCTTTTTTATTCTTTTTGCTAATACCTTAGATAAAATCTTGTAATCCACATTCAACAGCGTAATCGGTCTATAATTTTGAATGTACATTGTATCTTTACCCTCCTTCTCTATTAATGTAATAACGCCTTGCTTTTGTGACGTCGATAATTCCCCCCTGTTATAAGTTTCATTCAATGTTTCAACTAATATATCCCCTAAAGTAGGCCAAAAGGTTAAATAAAATTCTACGGTAAAACCGTCGTTTCCCGGAGATTTATTGGATTTCATTTCTTTTAACACATTATAACATTCATTCTTAGTCACTTTACCTTCACATATATACTTATTCTCTTTACTTAATTTTGGGAGATTAATAAAAAATAACGAATTTTCATCCAAAATTAAATCTTTATTAGAGTACAATTTTTCATAAAATGATTTAATAATCTTCAATATTTCGTTATCATTTTTAATTTTTTCCCACACCCACACCCACACACACACACACGCGCGCACACGCACACACACACACACACACACACACACACACTCTCTCTCTCTCTCTCTCTCTCTCTCTCACTCACTCATGTATACCGCCCTCAATCCTGCTGTTTTCATACAACCTTTCCCATTTTAACAAATGCTTGTCTAACTTACTCCTTTTCATAGCTATCGCCTTTTCTTCATCTCGATATTCTACTATCCTTTGAAAAATTTCCTCCTGAGTAGGAACTACACCTTCTGACCTTGACCTGAAAATAATGTATTTTATCAAAAAGATTACTGTATTACACATTTTGATTTCAAGGTCCTTTCCAGTAATCCCCACATATATACCTATCCACTCTGCATTTTTAAGCTTTACCAAACTTCAGTCACCTACTGCCATAAGGCTTTGACATCATCGCAATCCCAAAATATGTGTTCATAGGATTCTAAATTTAGCTTACAGAACGAAAAATAATTATTGTCAACAAAACCAAATTCAAAGAGATGTTCGTTTGTATATATTGCTCCATGAAGTTATATGTACTGAAACTCCCTAACTTTTGATAAAATTGTTGCGATTCTAGGTATTATGAAAATTTCTGCGATTTCTTCTTAAAGGCCACCGCACACCTTACGATCGGTCTGCGATCCAATTTCAGAAGAAAATGTAATATCATTTGACAAATCATTTAAAAACGAAAAATATTTTTGATTGAGGGTCTGAATAGTCATACAGATAGTAAAAATCGATAATACGGCCTTTGCCGAGTTTTCTAGTCGATGGAATAGCCAAATCGGCTCCGAGTCGTAGTGACGTCACAAAAATCGTACGACTGCTTACGATCTGAAACTAATCTTGCCCCTATTCCCTGAAGAAAGCTGACAGCTCACAAAAACCCTATGTTTAGTATTCATATCACTTTTTAGAACCTGAATAGGGTAGATTTCATTTGTTAAAATGCCAATATTTAATGCCATAGCGATTTATTTCACAAATCGGATCGCAGACCGATCGTAAGGTGTGCGGTGGCCTTTAGAGAATTCAAAGTATTTGTGGCCACCTTTTACTCGTAAATTGTATAAATGTTGTAAATGTGTTCCAAAATATTCGTAAATCTTTCTGGAAGGTACATCTTTCAATAGCATGATATTTTCAAAAATCTTCAACGAAATATTGTAATTGTGTCTATCAACGGAGTAGAAGTCGTATAAGTTCCCTTCATATTTTCCGCTTTTCAAAATTGCATCACTTATCTTCCATATTTCCATTATATTTTCACCAATTAGATCTAAGTTATGGAAATAATCACTTGTTTTCACCTGCTCTTTTTCTAAACTGAGATCCACTAGATAAATTTCTTTCTTAAGTAAGTCTTCATTTTACCTTTAGAAAGGGTAAGATTTATCATTAAAAATGATTGGATTAGCTTTTCCTAAAAAAAAAATTAAAAAAAATCCTATTTCTCCATATCTCGCCAAGCCTTTAAAATCTCTAAATAAAACAGGGCAAGGGCAAAACAAGGGCAATTACAATAGCCTTGTCCATCACCTATTGAAATTTGCAAACATTATAATGACGTATTACGTAATCCGAACATGATTTCTATGGGATATACGATAGAATATTGAAATTACCCTTGAGTTGATTTCTTGAAAGTTGTTGCGATCGTGTGAACAGTACTATTGCCAATCTATTTCTTTATCTGTGGTTTTGTCAGTTGTATCTCACTGATATTTCTATCCAATTTACTTGACCTAAAAAGGTGTTCTGAAAACAGCACGCTTTTCCTACCAGATGTGTGTGGGATAAAGTACACGGGACAGGGTACACGTTATGATGTATTAGCTGGTCCAATTTACCTGATCATCCAAGGTATAGCAGCAATTCCTCTGGTAGCCTTGATTCAAAGCGCTTCTTTGAGGCCTCCCATTGCTATTGGGGTTCTCACCGTGCTGTGGACACTCTGTACCCTGCTTACAGCCTTTGTCAAAGACTACTGGGCCGTCGCCTTGCTTCGGTTCCTGTATGGCATATTGTACGTAGTAAATTCCTATAATATATTTTTGTTACAGCCCGTTTTGGTCTAATGTTATGATTGAAATATTCAGTTCAGACGTATTGAACCGTTATGATGATGTTTTTAAAACATATTCTGATCTGTATCAAAAAAATATGACAACCAACAAATGGGGTGGAAAACTGTTGTCTGAAACTGTTTCTCTTAAAAAAAAAAAATCACACTAGCCATTGAATCAGTTAACTGGCTATAGATACATGAACTAATATACTGTGTTTAAAATACAAATTAATTACACCAGAAAATGATCGTTTAGTAACATTTAGCACGTTTTAATTTACTTTCAATGAACCTTGGTTTTTTTTGTTTTGTTCTTTATTTGATTTATGTCTGTTTTAGTTCTGGTCCATTCCCACCTATTTCTCTCGGATACCTAGCACAAATATTTCCATTGGTAAGTGTTTTGTAAGTATTAGTAGACCCTGAACCAAGTTTATAAGATTTCATTATAACACTTCTAAACGAATACTGATTCCAGATTTTAATTTAGTAAAACTGATTTCAGAATGGAATGAGTTTTATTTAAAAAGTTGTACGGAAATATGTAAGGAAAATCAATTTCACTGCTATTGATCAGCGGTCAGTTTCCTACAATAACCGAATTCTTAACTTCATCCCTGGATCAAACATACATCTAACCCTAACCCTATCGTAAACCTAGTTGCAACCCTATAGCCCTAAAACTTTGAAAAAATTAAGGCCAGGGCAATTATCGCCGGAACGCATGTAGGAACATGGCTCTTTGGTGTGGATGTGGGTATTAGTGTGCGTGCGTGTGTGCGTGCGTGTGTGCGTGCGGGTGTCAGGGGAAGGAATTGGTGCGAGTGTAAGATCCATAGGGTAAGATCCGTTTGCGTGGATGGAAGATACTCCCTCCTCCTTTCCAAACCTTTGTGACGTTTGCACATCTGAAAACGATGGTGAACCGTAATGAACAAACAATGTGGTCTTTTTTTTAACCATGGATGCATTTTTAAAAAAAATCCTCTTTTCGATTTCATTGCTTATAAACTTGACAGGAAGTACACACTATCGTCTTCGGAATAGGACACTACGGAAACATAGCAGGATATGGAATAACTTACATCTTTATTCTGGTCAGTGAGAGTATCGGATGGAGATGGTGCTATCTTGTATGTGGATCAACAGGTCTCATCCTCGGCGTAGCTTCCTGTTTTATGGTGAATCCTAAAGTTGTTCACCACCAAGACGAGGTACTCGCACAAATTGTCAATTGTGATTCGTCAGTAAACGATATCGTGTGTTAGTAGTGAACAGATAAATGTGACTGAACCCCATCACGAAATCATTAAAATGACCCCTCCCCCCTAAATTTTTTTCAAAAAATAATAATAAAAAAAAAGAAATAGGAAGAACATAATGAGAAAAAGATAAGTATGAACATTAAACATTCTTTGAATTATCAAAGAATTTCAATTATTTTATTTCGGGAATGAATTGTGAAGAATTTGATAATAATAGCCAATTTACAGTAAAATCATTTCTGTTGAAAGTCATACTGCATACTGCTGTGAACCTATTGACTAGTTACCAGAACGCTCATTAGATCGTTATGAACGCTCTTACCAGATCGTAACCATTAGATCGTAACTTGCGTTCTTACGAACGTTCTGACTAGATGCCAGAGAGCCCACGGGCTCGTAACCTTTTGGCATTTGAAACTTATGACCAGCTTATACCAGAATGCCCAGGAGATCGTAACTTTCGTTCTTATGAACGTTCTGACTTGATGTCAGAGGGCCCATGATATCATAAACTTTGGTCTTATGAAACTTCCCCCAACTGAAAGACGGCCCACAATATCGGGCTCATGAAACCGCAGCAATCGGTCTCATGACCTGTCGGTCAAGTCTTTGTTGTTTGTCATTATATGGATTCTAAACCCATTTACATTTTCAGATGAAAACCTTAACGCCTTCTTGGAAGGAACTTCGCACTAGTCTAAGACAGATAATCTGGACTTTCATGATGTGTATCATCCTGGCACAAACAGCACGTCTAGCAGCTACGTACGTTTTGTCATACAACCTCACCATTTATGTGGCGGAGTACTTTCCAGAGTTCAATGTGACAGTAATAGGCTTAATCACAATAGTCGTAGGCTTCCCTAGCTGCGTCTTTGGCGGATGGATATGCGATCGTCAACGGAAGGTTTCTGTTATACGTGGGAGATTACCACTGGCACTTTTTTTAATGGTAACTAATGGTAACTAAAAACAATGCAATGTTTATAATCCACGATAACACCTGAAATAACAACCTAGAAAAAAAAAATCATCTAATTCTTATGGCCTCTAGAAACATAAAAACAACTTCTGCAAAGTGGATTTTTAAATCATTACATTTTTAAATGGATAGTCATGTTATTTCATCAAAGCTGTTTTATTTATGTCTATAAATAATTCGAAAATCGTCTAATAGCCTTAAAATTTCTATTGGCATATAGGCCTACACGTTTATATGTTACTGGAATATGTAAAGTAGTGGGGGAAAAGCAAGGACATCAGAAAATGGGCCGACTTAAGATGCTTTGAGCTGTCCTTTAATAAATTTTAAACACTTGTGAAAATGAGAAGAAGAAAAGACGGAGAAAGGGAAAAAGGAAATGTAAGGGGCATTTAATGTCTTGAAATGGAAAATATTTAATTTGCATGCATGTTTGTATCCTGCACGAGCACGTCCCATCGATGGCATACTTACAGAAACACCATTCAAATATGTAAAACTTCAAATCATTTTAATGAGATTTTTTCATTTGACCTTCATAAATCCAAATACAATAATTATGACCCCAAATGATACCTAAACAGGGGCGGATCCAGGATTTTCTTTAAAAAAAAAAAAGGGGGGGGGCAAAATGAGGCGGCAGTATTGGTCAGAACGTCCTATTTTTAGGTCTCATTATTTCACACCACACGCATTTCAGATTTGATTTTTGGGTTGTAAATTGATGTAAATGGAATAAAGATTACGAATATGAGCATTGCATGAGCCACTGAATATTTTACAGAATTATTATATGGGTTCTAAACTTCTAAAAATAAACATGTGTCATGTCCGTTTATACGCACAAGCTGTCATGTCCGTTATGCCACTGTCAGCTCTGACCAGGAAACATGCAGTCTAATCGTTTCACGAATTATATTTATGTATAGAGTATAATCATAAGCTGCTGTTAATACCTAAATTAGACCCATTGAACCCCAAAGCTCATATATTTTTCAAAATATTCACAGGAGTGAAATATCCTTGTCTATTTTCTGTCATGTCCTTTACGGTTATAAAGAGTCCATTTTCTCTTGAACTCTTCAGTGGCATACTTTGGAATTTGTTGTGTATGTCCCTAATAGTCAATTAAGTCAAATGTGTCTGTTTCACTTACTGAAATATTTTTGAGGACTTTTGATTTTGCTTAAAACTGTCTTAGATACCCAAACATAGGTCTGAGTGTCGTGTCCGTTACGCTGGAATTGCCCTTTTGCTATATCAATGTCAAAACCTTTTTTTTTTTTTCACTATACCACTATATAATTATTCCCTCTTTTTTTCATATCCAGACAATCGGGTTAGTTTCCGGGGTGTTGATATTCCAAACTTCTCAGACAACGCTGTTGATTTTATATGGTATCCTGCTCTTAGTCGGTGACTGGATCTACGTTACTATCCTCTCCGTCATCTCTGATTTTACTCCACTGGAATGCAAGATAATTGTCTTTGCTATCACCTACTTCTTCACGCATTCCGTGGCGGGTGCTATCAATCTTTTGGTCACTCCGATAACATCCTTGTCAAGTCTCCGTTCGGCGCTTACGCTCCTCAGTGGAATACTTTTTGGGACCTGCGTTCTGCTTCTCCTCCTAAGCATTGGTTGTATGCATATTAGGAAGGTGAAATTCGAGCATGAGTCTAGTCAGAAGACTAGAAAGGAAGGAGAAGAAACGGATGTGAACGAGAAAACTCCTTTGAAATTTTCATACAACAGAAAAGATAAGACCACATTGTAATATACCATATACTGTAAAGACTCTTCATGTGGTCAAGGAGGTCAATCTCAAATATCGAGAAGTTAGCTCGTGTCGAGCTCGTGTCGAGCTCGTGTCGAGGTATCAAGATTTTTATGATGATAACGTAACATTACATACAATATACCTCTCTATGCGATTTGCCAAGTTCATAAATTGTATTATGAATTGATTTAATGTGTAACTTAATTTATACCTTTTGTAATAATTCAAATTTAAAATTGAAATATGCAAATATGCTACATACTATTAACATATGACATTTCCACTCTAATGTGTATCTCTCTCTCCCTTTAATGTCTAGATGAAATCAGCTCATTTTATTTCTTATTTCGAAATGACCCGTTCGAGGCGACAGAATATGGGAAGTTTAAGTGTACCAATCACCTGAAAAAGTAATTTGTTTACAGCTAGAAAGTATAAAATCAACCTAACAGAACTCTGTCTGGTATTCTATAGATCAATAGTTAATGAGTATGACGGGAAAAAAGGATAACATGAAAATGCTCGCGCGGAACCGAACTCCGAGTTTGGTTCCGCGTGAGCCTTTATCTTGGCGAGCGCGTACGGGCACGTTGAGTAGTCTACTCACGAGTCGCTTTTACGCTTATAGAGAATGTAATTGAAATTGCAATATATCTTTACAAAATTAATATTTGACGCCCATATTTTGAATGTAGTATAACGACATGAAACCTCTAACATACAGAGCGAAATTATTTTTGGTGATTGGTACCCTTTCAAGAAAGAGTCACAGGTGTCGACTTAAATGAGTGGAAAAGATTATTATGAAACAAAGAGACAGGGAAACAGAGATAATTTAGGAAGTAGTTGTTGAAAGGGTTTATATGATGCTGCACTGCGCCCTAATCATTTGTATACGTCTACATATACGGTTTTATGAAGATTCTATATTCTACGCAAAACCGTCCATTTTTATGAATAAATAAATTTAAACATCTGACGATACTGTGTGATATCTAGTCCTACTAACCATATTCCATTTAGTACTCTATCATTCTTACAGGGTATTCTTGCATTTGGTAGCTCTAAAATGGAGGTATAATGATTGGCAGACCTCTTCTCAAAGGTGTGGTAAGGATGTTCATCGATTATATTATTTTATGGTTACTATTTAGAATAACGTTTCATCATGTCTTATAGTCATACTATTACAACAGTCATAGTTTAGGAGAGTGTCGACCTAGATTGAACCAATGTTGAACATTTCCCCAAACTGTAAGTTTCAATAAAACATCTCAAATATATTAATTTCTTACAAACATTAATTATTATATGAGGTACAATATCTTTACCCAAAATTTATTGACAAAATGACATTACTTTCTTAAAGGAGAGCAGAGATTCATGTTACGCTCTATGGAAAATTTGGTGCCCAGTTAAAGGGCAATCCGACCTTTGTAAAAAGCTGATTTGTTTGAAAGGAGAAAAATAAGAGAAACATGATGGTAAACGTTTGAAAGAAATCGGACAAAGAATAAGAAAGTTATGAATGTTTGAATATGAGATCACTACATCTATGCGAATCTCAAATTGGCAATTTGGTGAATCGATTGTGACGTATTCACGGTCACCTCTCATTTGTCCGTACACCAAATATCATTACTCCTGAGCGCATTTTCCGTCGGGGCATTACTCAAAATATATTGTAGATATCATTATTGTTATAGGTCCTCCCAAAAAAGATCCTACTGAGTTATACACTGTGAAAAACTGACATTTTAGTCATTTTGTGTATTGCAGCGAATGGGAAAGTTGACCGCCGCTACATCACAGTAACCGTACCGATACGGCCAATTTGAAATTCCCATATGTATAGTGATTTCCACTTTAAAAAAAATCATAACTTTCCTACTGCTTGTCCGATTTCGTTCAAACTTTGACCAATCTGCTTCTCTGATTTTTTCTGCTTTCACACAAATCTACTCTCTGTTGAACTTAAACTTGTTAACGATTTTACGTTACGTAATTGTACGATGAATCATTCATTTTACTTCTCCTTCTCCCCCTATTTCTCTCTCTCCCTCCAGCTATTACTCCTATTCTTTTTCTGATCCTTCCCTATCTTATTCTCTCTTACTCTCTCTCCTATTTTTTTCAGTGTTTCTCTCTCTCCCTCTCTCTCTATTTCTCTCTCTTTCTATTTTTGTAAATTATATGAATATATGCCAAATTGTATATCAGATTGTATTTTAACTTGTATTTTTATATATAAATACATGTATTTTCCATGTAATTCAGCTCTTAAGCATGCCTTATGGATTTTTCCAGTAAAAACCCTTTCAATTCACTTCAATTCAATTCAATTAAAATCGAATTATTACAGCATATACAATCATTATCAAATCCATAACATTTGTTTAGTTTTAAAGGGATATCCTATGACCGATCATATCAAAATCCCTTTCTAGGTCTAATGTAACCAGTCCTACCATATCACCTCGATCAATGGATTTACTTAAATACTCACTTCTGTCAGATTCAAAAGAGCGAGGCTAGTTGAAAAGTTTGGCCGAAATCCAAATTGGTTGGGTATCAGTATGTCATTTTCGTTCGGGTATTTATACATCTGTTTGAAAACCAACTTTTCTATTACCTTGGACAGAGCAGGTAGTAGAAATATTGGCCTGTAATTTAGTGGGTTTGAGGTATCACCACATTTGAACAATGGAGTAATTGGGTTTTTTTTCCACTCTAGTGGAACATGTCCATCTTTGAGGGATAAATTAATTAAAGGGAAACCCAACCTTAAGAGCAAGTTGCTTTGAAAGAAAGAGGACAAATCAGAGAAGCAGATTGGTGAAAGTTTGAATGAAATCGGACAAGCAATAAGAAAGTTATGAATTTTTGAAAGTTGTAATCACTATACATATGGGAATTTCAAATTGGCCGAATAGGTAATGTCACTGTGATGTAGCTGTGGACAACTCCCCCATTCGCTCCAACACACAAAATGACTAAAATGTCACTTTTTCAAAATGTATTACTCAGTAGGATCTTTTTCTTTCATGAGAACCTATAACAATATGCTATCTCCAATATATTTTGAGCACTGCCCTGAGGGTAAAAGCGCCTCGAGGAAAACCGCAAATTAATGATATTTTTGTGTACGACAGATGGGAGAGTTTTCCACAAAAATGTCACAATCGAATCCTCAAATTGCCAATTTGAGATTAGCATAGATGTAGTGATCTCATTTTTCAAACATCCTTAACTTTCTTATTCCTTGTCCGATTTCTTTCAAACTTTCACCATCCTGTTTTACTTATTTTTCTGCTTTCACACAAATCATATCATTACCAAGGTTGGATTGCCCTTTAATGATATGCGTCAGTGATTTAAGAATACAAGCAGATGAGTCTTTCAAAACACGGAATCGTATCCATACCTGTCGTTTTGTTTATTACTGAAATATCAGACATACGAACAAATGTGTACCGTGGACCCTTCTAATTTTTGCAGAATATTCGTTGAGAGTCCTTTTGAAATAATGAGGACTTATATATATTTTTGTGATATTCGTTATAGCACACGTTGTAGTGATTTTTCCATCTCGACCTTTTTTTTCCTAATTGAGGCAACTTTTTCTTAATCTGCTGAGCACAGATTAATAAAGATTACATGTTTCATATATTTTCATCTTTATGAGAAAGAATTTTGAAGTTTTCCTCTATATCTGTGATGAGTTCATATATGTTCAGTTTATTGTTCTACACCCTTCCCCCGCATTTTGTGTTTCGGAATTACAAACCTTCAGAAAAACGAGTGCCCCGGGGTTCATACTGACACAGTGCAATATGGCAAAAACTGCGACATGAAATGTAATCAATAGAGGAGTAATCATTGTTCCTACTGTGTCACGTTACAATACCAAGGTCGGTCGACTGTATTAAAAAAAGTACATTCAGAACATAATGCTTTTGTAAGGTTGCTGTCCTGTCTAGTTCTTGTTCAGCAGGGTTCAGGGAATTCTGCAGTTGGGTAAATGAGACGACGACGTTGTCGTGCCGAATTGTGCTCAGCACTGTGCTAACGCTTGGTTTTCTACCTTTTTTCCTGATCGAGATCTGATCATGCGTTTATGTGTATATATTTGTCGACAAACGTGTAGGGGTATAGACATAGTTTAAATTCATCCGAAGGACTAAGTTTACTAGGAAGCACTCCACACCCAAAGGTTTTAGCAACGAGACCAGATTCCGAGACCTTACTTTTAATAACCACCCAGCACCTTATTTCAAGTGAGTATGTGTTTTTTTAATCAGAATATCTCTTCACGAATTATTAGATTTAGTATAAAGTCCCCCAAAGCGACAATGTAGTTAGTAAATCGTATAACCAATGAGCCTATATCGTATACTTTAACCACCCAGCTAGTATTTTAATTAAAATATAAACAGAATGAAATAAATTCACATTTAAAAAGACGCATTCAAAGCGATACTATTCCACTATGATTCAATCCGTTCCAGACTTTTCTGTAGGCCTATTCCAAAGCAACTCAACTCGGTCTCGTGATCTTACAGCAATATTGAGAATCATTTTACATGTACAGAATAAATACTTCACTGAGCACAAAGGGCAGACCGGTTCTAACCAACGTCAGAAATGTCAATTCAGTTTATTCATATTAATGTATAAAAAAAAATGTTTAATGGATTTCTTTCCACAAACTGCATGCAGGCGTGGTATCAATGGAAGTGTAAAACTGACATAATTTGTTCTGCCTGTGTACACTCGTTAGAATCTCGATTGTCACTGTGTTTCATACAAATATTTTGTCACTGTTTTTTCTTTTATTTGAATTGAGTTCCGTTCCGTTTTTTATTTATTTTGTCACAATTTACAGTGCCTACAAATGATAATACAAAGGAAACTTTGTGAATACAACATAAATGAATTCAGTCAGTTGGCTTGCTTGCAGTTATATACACGTATATCCATATACCTGTTTAGAATAGCCGGGTTGTTTTTACATTGACGGAATAAGCCGCATTATAGGTCCCCATAACCACAGTTTTGTCGGTATATATATATATATATATATATATATATATATATATATATATACATATATACATACATACACACACACACACACACACATATATATAAATACATATTTACAATACCCTTCATGATATTTTTAACGCCTCTTAAAACCAGCTTCTCCATGGTTACATGAAGCAGTGAAAATTAGAGAATTAGCGCGCGGAGCGCGCGGTGAAATTGAAGTCCGATCGTGAAAAACCTTTTGTATTTCATTGTTTGGAAGGTTTCATTTCCCGAGTTTTGCATCAGTTTTTCATTATTTTATTTTACACCTCCGGATTTTATTGGGGGGGGGGGGGTGGGCACAACGATATGTTTGTCCTTCCCCCAATATTTTCTTTGGGGGTGCAACTGCCCCCCTACCCCCCCCCCCCCCCGGATCGATGCCCCTGCCCGCAAGTACTCGCAATGCGACGCGGTCAATGCGCCAACTTTCTGCTGTGACTGAGCAACGAGAATATCATTGAGGTTTGCAAAAAAGAATTAGCAATTTTCCTTTATTTCTGTGACATATACCATTATTTGGAAATGAGGATGAAATTCACGTCAGTTAGCTTTAGAATCAAGATTTAACACGATAAAAACTACTTTCGAAAAATCAACTGAAGGCAATTTCAATAGCCCTATCTATCACCTTTAGAAATGTGCTAACATTACAATGGCGTATTACGTAATCCAAACAATATTTCCATGGGCAGTACAATAGGCCTTTGAAATTGCCCTTGAGTTTATTTTTCGAAAGTAGTTTTTATCGTGTTATTTGCATCATGTATTACATCTGCGTAGCTTTGGACCCTTTTATTTTGTCAAATCATTGATATCGCCTTGAAAATGTTAGTTATTGACAATCGTTCGCCCCAATTTTCTCAACGATTCAACTTCAGAATATGTAGAACAAAGGTAGATAAAAAAAGAAATTTGCATAAACCATTGAATTAAATGTTTTTTTAGCCACTGAAAACAAAGTGCTTAGCTTTAGGTCCCCCAATCATACAGATAAGAATTTTCAGATGGTTCAATTGGATATTCCTCGTGAACGTAGCAGTTCGTAGGTTTGCTGCTGACCTATAAACCCCAAGTTTCAAATCATTCTTAAAACTCTAGCAATTTCCCATCATGTGTCCTTTATTTCTGAAATTAAACTTCAATTCACAATATCAACAATGGCCCGTATTCTCGAAAGGCGCCTAACCTCAGCCCCCGCCTAAGTGTGTAGATTTAGGCCACTGAATTACGGAGAGCCAAATGTCCCTCTCTTTTAATCCTACAAAATCCCCATAGTTCTGGGACTAAATGTAAATACAAAAACCGTCACGATAGAATTGATTTCCCCCCTCTCGAGAGAAGCGCGAAAGCTCTGACGTTTGAGCAAATTTGAAAGATAACGGCTCGCAGCACCTTATTTTAGGCGAAAAGTTAGTTCGACGCGATGACTGCTTTTCAATTATCTGGACGCAGTACTTCACTGTATATGTAACAGAGGCGGGTGGAGGGAGTAGGGAGTTTCCCCCTTCAAGCGAGAAGCGCGAAAGCTCTGACGTTTGAGCAAATTTGAGAGAAAGATAACGGCTCGTAGCACCTTTTTTTAGGCGGAAAGTTAGTTCGACGCCCTGACTGCTTTTCAATTATTTGGACGCAATACTGCACTGTATGTAACAGGGGAGGGTGCAGGGAGGGAGGAGTTTCCCCCTTTCCGCGCGAAGCGCGAAAACTCTGACGTTTTAGCAAATTTTGAGAGAAAGATAACGGCTTGTAGCACCTTTTTTCTTTCACTCCCCCCCCCCCGCTTTTTCGATCTCGCTTTTTTTTTTTTGGGGGGGGGGGAGGGCGACAGCCCCCACCGCCTCCTGGCCACGCGCCTGCATCGACATCGACTCGAAAATGTATGTTATTGACATTTGTCCGTCGTAATTTTTTCAGCCATTTAACTTCAAAATATGTAGAATGAAGATATATAAAAGAAATTTGCATCAACCACTGAATAAAATGACTTTTTAGCCGCTGGAAACAAAGTGCGCAGCTTTGGGTCCACCGATCATACATGGTACTAATGACCCTGAAATGACCAATGACCCTGAAATGTTTTGGTGGACCCGCTACTTGTTTAACAAGTAAAATCATATTGGTGTGCGCATCGTGGTGCGTACAAAATGACAGCGTACAAAAGTCAGACCTTTATCTGCACATGCGCAAATTTTAATTACAAACTGGCTTATTGGTTAAAACTATTTGGCCCGAATTCACAAAGGAGCTTTGGTTTAAACCATGGTTTAAACCCCCTCCTGGGTTTTTTTAAGCGTACGTGCGCACGGAATCCGATCCAATCATATGTTTTCTTTGAGTGCGCGCATGGGCAATGTGCGCTTATTTAAGCTTATTTTAGTACGCTTACGAAGGTTTAAACCTTACCCATGGTTTAAACCTCCTTTGTGAATTCAGGCCTTTATGTTACAGGGTCCTGTGATTGTAACGGCGTCGTTCATCATCAAGACTGTATGGGCAGGATGGGATTGAAGTTTACCTAGCAATGTCAATCTCTTGATCGCTGCTTCTTGTAACATCTTGTTACATCTGTAGAGGTGTTTTGGTCTAGTGGATATTAAGTCACCGGACTGCAGATCACAAGGTAAGGGGTTCGAATCCCACCACGGCACTAACGTCATTTGGCAAGACTCTATTCTACATTGGCCATTCTCCACCCAGGTGTAAATGGGTACCTGATATGCTTGAGCGCTAGTTACTTTGGCGGCTCTGCTATAACCAGGGTAATGATATCCCAGCGCCATGAGCGTCACTGCGTGACGGATATGAGCGCTATATAAGTTGCCATTATTATTATTATTATTTACATCTCTTGTCTTTCAGTGGCCGACAAGACACCTACACTAAAGGAAGATAAGCAAGTTCACCCAACCTGGTCGTCCAGAGGATGGAAGCGATGGGTCATACTGGCGGGTATCTTCTTTGTGTCTACCTTCAAAGTAGGGTCAACCAGGACACTTTCTCTCTTCCTAGTTGACCTTACGTACCATTTTGACGCGAGCACATCTTATATAGGAGCTATCTACGGTCTAGCCACAGGAATGCCGTATATCCTAGGTATGTAGGTTTAATATGTTTACTGTTATTGTTAATGGAGTAGGGGGAAAAAAGGAGAGAGGGGTTGTCCAAGACCAATCTAAGAAACTGGACAGAATTCGTGTTGTTGCAAATTTGTTTAAAACACTACTATTTCTTTGCTATTACGAGAAAAACTTGAAGTGCACTTAAAAAAAGTAGTCACATGGATAAAAAGGAAGAAGAAACAATTCTGACCTAAAGATCACCTTTACCAATCCGAATTAGTCCACTCAGACTTTAACTTACACTTTCAACTTGGGAATGAAATGAAGAAAACGTGATTCGCTCCATGTAAAAAGAGAATAACGAATTGATATCAAAACACATGGTTGTTCAAAAGGGTCAGTGAAAAAGTATATAACTACTGTACATTCGATAGAAGATTATGTGTTTATCCCAATCCTTGCTTGTATATTACAGGTTTGGTGAATATACCTCTTCTCCGTCTCTTCTCTGTACGACAGCTTGTGATAATGGGTGGTATACTTTCATCTACAGGAGTCATTGCTGCTTCATATTCTACAACAACACTGGGGTTAACGTGTGGTCTAATAGCTTATGGTAATTATATCTCTTACTATTCTTGCTAAACAATGCGATGGTAGACTATTTCTTGAATTCATACTAAATATAACTATTATTATATTTATGTAATGGATGTTTGTTATACCAGAAGGGTAAGCGGGTTGATAGGAACATAATGAGCTAACGGGTAGATGTTGTAGAGAGAAGGAACCTTTGAGGGTCGTACTTGCATGAAAAGAAGTTGCTTTATCATGTTTATTTCAGCTCATTTTTATGTTATCAACAGCTATATCGTCATCTTTATCACATCTGAAATTACACATATAAATGAACATTTGTGTAAAGTATAACGATGGCAATGAACCCTACTTTTTTCTTTACCTGGATTACCTGTTAGGTTTGGGCTATACATTCATTGTGTTGCCAATTGATTCGTGTCAAGTCGACTACTTTCCCGATAAATTTGAGATTGCCACAGGAATTAATTACGCTGGTGCAAGCCTTGGAGTAATGATACTGCCCTTGATCTTCGAGACCCTGATCGATCTTTACGGATGGAGAGGAGGCATGTTCCTGCTTGGAGGCTTGAACTGTCATGTCGTTGTCTTCGGAACCCTTATGAAACCTTTGAAGAAAAAACTGACCGAAAAAGTTACAAACCTTAAACTAAAGAACAATGAAAGTACGGGTCATATAAACCCTAACTTTCAAAAGGATTTGATAGGTGACTTGGAAGTGGAGAGAAAAAATATTACGTCGGACCTTTCAGGAGCAGAGTTACGCAAAGTGGTAGACAAACCCATGGTCGACAACAGTGCCAAGGGCGCCGTAGTTGCGTTACATAACGATGAACATGATTGTAAAGAACACACTACTTGTTCAGTCGATACTGAAGATATTGACAATGGAACTTGGTCCAGCCTGAGGAAGGCTGAGGTAGAGAGAAGGTTTAAGACAATTGGTAATGAGGAAATTAATGTCCGTTCTCCAAGTATGTCAACTAAGAAACAACATTCACACGTGAGAAACATAAAAACGCAAGGAGAGATGTCAACACGTTGTTGTTTCAGCTGGATTGGTTCATTTGGAAGATTCTTCAAAGAACATCCTTTCATGATCATCGTCTGCATGCAGGTGTTTCTCTTTGCTCTGAGTTACGGTACCTGGCTCCTCTTTACCATCCCAAACGCAGAAGCCAAAGGTCTTCCCAGCCAAAGGGCTGCTCAGCTCTCACTTGCCGGTGGTGTTGCCAACTTCTTCGGGCGACTCACCTATGGATTCGTCGCTTCAAAGAAAATTGCTAGAATTGAAGTCTGGTATTTGATAGTCAATGTTATGTCAGCGATAGCCTTCTTCGTCAACTACGTGGCTGTTTCATTCTGGTTCCTGATGATTCTTTCACTCATATTTGGATTTTCAATGGGTTTCAAGGGTCCCGCGCAGATATCCCTTGTTAAGACTGCTGTTGGAACGGAGCATTTTAAAACGGGCGTTGGACTAAATTACTTGTGTGCTGGTACTGCCTTCTCAGTGCTTGGATTTATTTCTGGTATGTTCACCTTTTTTTATCTTCGTTCTTGGTTTCATTATTTTGGGAAAAAACTCATTAAGCAAATTTTTAGGTGTGCCTTGGCATTTTCCTTCCTAGAATTTATGAATGGTAAATTAGGAAGGACTATGTATGCTCATTATTTTGCCGTCTTTTTGTATAGACGAGTTCTTTGCGATGATACCTATTTCGGTCAAACAATACATGATTTGGTGATGTAAGAATAAGATCCATATACATTATCAGAAATCAGTTTGTATCTGAATGTCAGGGGACCACCTTGAATATTTTTATTAGGACCCACACTAAGACAGTAATCCTATTTTACTACACTTTCGCAATAAGCAATGGTTGTAAATGTGTGGTAGATAGGGTGACACAGCCGAAGTTTTAACTCTTGCTTTGCCAAGAGGTTTTACCGGTACGAGATTTTACCAAAACGTGAACAAAACTTACTTTTGGAATGTCTGCATTTCATTAACCATCTATTATTCCACAAAATATTGTGTACAAAACTTGTAGGAAATTTATTACCATTTCTTATGATACCAAACATTATTACTTTACCCAATTTTATGCATAAGAATTCTTGACAACTACAGTTGAGTTTATTTTTTGTCCATTATCTTTTTTGGTTTCTCATTTGTTTACTATTGTTCAATGTTGAAATAAGGTAATATCTTTTCTAAAATCTGCAATTTTCTCTAAGAATTTCTATGGTAGCATATGATTATAATTACATATTTAGAATGCTTGATTTATGCTCAAAATTTTGATATACATTGACCACTATACCTTTCCTGTGGTCTAGCAATTGGTGAATGAAAATGACATATCTATCTGTCACATATACGTGACGTCGGCCGTTAAAGTACTTCATACGGGATTTCGTCCGCCCTTTAACCTTTATTTTTCCAGAAAGATCTACGATGTTAAAAAAAAACCCGACAACACACGCCCACACATATACATACACTCAACATCATGTTGAATCGGTGGGTAATCTGTTCCCTTTTCCTTTAATTACAAAGGCTGTTGTTCGCTAACAAGATGTTGTATATTGAGAGAGAAATATAACGCTGCTCTTTATTCTTTCTTACAGGAGCTATCTTCGATCGCACCCAGTCTTACAACGTCGCTTTTTGCATCATGGGAGCACTTGACCTTCTAGGAGGTTTTCTGACCATCATTCCCGTAGCATGGGAGAGGTTTTATGGGAGCCATTGTTCCTCTAGGTTTCTTGACTATCCTTCCACTAGCCTGTGTAAATTTTAATGAGAGCCCTTGACCTCCCAGGTTTCGTGACCATCCTTTCAGTAGCACCGGCGAGGTTTTATGGGAGCCATTGATCCTCTAGGTTTCTTGACTATCCTTCCACTAGCTTGTATAAAGTTTAATGAGAGCCCATGACCTTCTAACAGGTTTCCTGACCATTGTTCCCGTAGCCTGGGTGAGGTTTCATGGAAGCCCTTGACTTCCTAAGACCATCCCTCCCGTAGCCTTGTCGAGGTTCCATGGAAGCCCTTGACTTCCTAGCAGGTTTCCTGACCATCCTTCTCGTAGCCTGGGCGAGGTTTCATGGAGGCCCTTGACTTCCTGGGAGGTTTCCTGACCATCATTCCCGTAGCCTGGGCGAGGTTTCATGGAAGCCCTTGACTTCCTAGCAGGTTTCCTGACCATCCTTCTCGTAGCCTGGGCGAGGTTTCATGGAAGCCCTTGACTTCCTAGCAGGTTTCCTGACCATCCTTCTCGTAGCCTGGGCGAGGTTTCATGGAAGCCCTTGATTTTCTACGTTTCGTGACTATCCTTCCAGTAGCCTGGACAAGGTTTTATGGGAGCCATTGACTTTCTAGAAGGTTTGATTTGATTGGATTATTTTTTCCGTTTAACAATAAGCATACATGATACATATCGATTCAATGACTAAACATAAAACAATGTAATAACTTTGTATATATCAAACTAACAATACAAAGAAAAAAGTATTAAGAAGAGTACAACAAATAATTTACACAAATGAATTGTTGACCTATCATGCTAAGAAAGCAATGCTCGTAATTTTGCATGCCCCAAAGACTTAGTTAAATAATAGAATTTTGGTCAAACAAATCATAACAATTGGATAAATAGTGGCGAAAGTTACAAACAAATATACGGTATGCCTACATAGGTTTATTGGAAAAGAAAGAGGGAGAGAGTTGTTACAATAAGAGACAGGAAATAGCAAAGAAGAGAGGTTGGGAGCAGGAGCAAAAGCAGGGTCGTTAGGCACGCGTTCACAGGAAAACATGAAAAGGATGAATGTTTCATTTTGTAGCAAATTTGTTTCTATGTAATTGAGCAAAAATTTGGGAAGTGATCGGAGATATCAGAAAGGATAATACTTGCTTTGGGAAGAGGGTGTGTATTAGTAAAAAATATTATCGATAATAGTGGCTGAGTGATGTGTCACTCTTGTGGGTCAATTCCAAAAGAACTCTCAATATTTTTCATATTCACGAATATGTTACTGCCATTTTTATGTTCAAATACAATTCTAACTTACTTCCTGAAGCATTTAAGAACATGTTTGTATTTAATTCCAATATTCGACAGTCTTCTCATTTTCATTTACATAAAATGACTAGTTCGCTTGTTACGAAATCTGTTTCCCATCGTGGTGCGTTAATTTGGAATGGAATGGATCCTCAACTTAAAAACATGAATTTGCTCAAGGCATTCAAAAGAAAATATAAAAATACCTTACTTGATCGTTACGTTAAATAATTCGGCTTGGCTTTCCTGTAATTGTTTTTAAACCGTATTTGTTATTGTTGTTGGTT